>OY755178.1:6803818-6846199 GCA_963576735.1 Bedellia somnulentella
TCCTCATGTGGGGATTATTATTCATAAATAAAGATGTTATTAAAATGGAAATAAAATGGAATTCATGTCAAAAAACATTAAATTATGATAGTTAGGCGTTTCCAACATTTGCATTCTATCTGAAAAGGTAGACAAGTGGCCGTCCGAATTAGTTAAAATTCGGAGGTAGGAAACGCAAACACTACTTGAACGTGTAAAAAAGAAACAAAGGATAGAGAAATTTCGCGCTGGATGCCAACTGACACTGTGGCTCAGTTGGCAGAGCGACGGGGGCGTATACCCGAAGGTCGCGGGTTCGAACCCCGCCAGTGTTGAAATTTTTCTTTCCTTTAATAACATCTTTTATTTATGAATAATAATCCCCACATGAGGAATTCATGTCAAAAAACATTAAATTAAGAGTTATGTAGCGGAGCGGTTTTGTTGTGAGTAATGTAATGTGCAGTGGTTCATATATGCTCGTTGCTGTTTCCTGCAATGTGTATTTAATTAAATAAAATGTTTTAATAAGTATAAAACATAATATGCCGTTCTTTGTATGAAACGCAAAGTAACAGTTTATAAGTAAATAGACTGCATAATGGTATCAATTTTTCAATTGGGTACAAAAAGTTAGATTCACTACCTCTTCATATATTTAAATCGTGCACTTTTTTTACATATTTGTTGGGCCGTAGTACGTTTACAATTATATTTTGAATGAGATATATATAAAACGATACTATGGAAGTTTGGGAAAGATATATATTTAAAACCGATATTTGTACTTAGAAGTACAAACGTGGTTTTACTGCTGTGTTCAAATTGAGTAAAGATAATTATTATTTGTTATAAATATTGTTAGTCAATAGCAACAAAGTCATATATTGTTACAAGAAATGTCGTCGAATTGTGATCACAAAACGATCTTTAGTATAAAAACTCAAAATAACGGTTTTGAGCTTCTTTTTTGAATCACTAAAAACCATATATATGTACACCTTCTGTGTAGTGTCGGCTTAGAATAGCACTACCCCATTTCTTCCAGTGGGTGTACATAAGAGGCGACTAGCGGTATCGGGGCTTTAAAGGGATTATTGGGCGATGCGGTTGGAGACCCATCACCAATAACCTTTATTTTACCATATTTTCTCCACTCAGCTTTTCAAAGGTGGCTGAGGAATTTCTTTATTCCTTAGCTCTGGCTACCCCATCTAGGATTTATAGCCGTGAGTAAATGTATATATTTATGTAAATCCATATATCAACCCATAGGAGATTTAGGGTAAGTGGTTTGTATTTATACTTACATATTTCCTTACAATATATAACTTTCAAGAACAGTTGGGAATTCCTTGCCAAGTATATTTAATCAGCTTTTACAGCACTCATAATTGTCATTGGTTTTAACTATCTTGAATTTTTTCTCTCGCTTCTCAATGTTTCTATTATCCGATGAAGCGATAACTATTTAACCATAAGTAATTACGATTTAACGTCACGTAAATCATAGTAAAACAGCACATTAATTTATAAAATGTTAAATAGTAAATATAAAATTTAAGATGAAAAGGGAACGTCAATACTAGGCTATATTATAATTTGAAAAGTCAATGTTACTGAATTAAATTAATAAGATATGAAAGGACGTAAAATAAAGACGAAAACGGTTATGTATTTCCAGCCGCATTATATAGGTATGTATTTTAGGGAAAACCTATGACCTAAACTTGATCAAAAAATATACTTACATAATTGTTACCTTGATATCCGCAATAACTACCACTACTGGTCACCAAGAACTTCAATGAAAATAAAACTATTTCATTTAAATGTCACAAAAGTGAAAATCCCGACAATCGTTTTCGAATACTTCTTTTTTCCAATAAAAGTCGGGTCGAGCAAAAGGCAAGAATCTCGATGGCTTGCGAATATCGCACACCCATTCCTTACAATACAATTTAACGCAAAAACTCTCGAATTTTCAGGGCTTGTTGGGTTGTTTATCCGATTCGTGTAAAATTACGACAAGAGCCGAGGTCTCTCGAGTACTATTGTTCGTGTTTTGGCTGCATTAAATCCTTCCGTCATGACCCGCGGAATCCGTGCCGAAAGGAAATATTTCATTCTTTATCCCAACTTTATGATTTTCCCTCCTGAGATAATTGGCTAATGAAAAAAGGTGAGATTTAGTAGCTAAATGTTAAATCGTTAACTTTGTTCGGTTATTTTGAGATATTTCTAATACTCTTTTCTAAATATATAAATGTAACTAATAGATATTCGGCCTATTTGGCTGTTTCTATTTTTTTCAAGTTCTAGAGACCCATCATCAACAATCCATTATTTTAAAATATTTTACCAACTCAATTTCTAAAAGACGCTGAGATATGCTAATTCTGAAGCTCTGGTAACCTCTTTAGGGTCAATAGTCAAAATAAAGGTAGGTAGATTTGTCGTATTTGTCAGTATTCAGCATTTGGCCAAAAGGTTAGTAGCATATGACCGAGTGATGAAACAATTTTCATTTTAAAATATATTTAAAACTAGTGGATCGTCCCAGCTTCGCACGGGTAGCGTTGTTTTTTAAATATCTGAGGTTTCTTCTTCAGTCACTGCTCAAGCATTGTGAAATTCAGCGCAATGTTTTCAATTTATTAAATTTACAGCACTCCCTAAACAGTGTAGTTTGGTGATTTTGAATGCGCTTTAATGAACGGTTCAGTATTTCCGCTTAATAGCAAATTTTGAATAAAACGCTATGAAATATTTATAACAATCTAAAAAATAAATCTTACGTGATGTAGGATGCAACTACCTGGCGCCATCTACTATGTTATATGTAAATTAGTAAAGATATGATGGCTAATTTTATGTATAATTTCGGTGTTTCTCTACCGATTTCTATGATATTTTTTTTATTGAATAGGTAATAATGTTACCTTTTTTAAATTAGGGATGAGTGAGAGGTTTACAAACGTTAGAGTAAACAAATATAATCAGAATGTTCCGAACTGCTAAGCTATCAGGAATTACACGTGTTATTGTGAGTCAACCGTAAAAGATAGACATAAACTGTTGAGATTTTTTTTTAGATAATTTTATGACGAATATTTCCGTCATACATGATTTCTATGTAAGTTAAACCATTAAGGCTGCACACGGGACGGAAGCTTAAAAATGGAGTAACTTCTCCCGTATCCCAAAATTTCCCAAAATTCCCCTTTATTACTCGGTTGAAAAGTATACAAAAACTTGCCAGGAGTATGGAGGATAATTGTACCAAGTTTCGTTAAAATCCGTCGAGTAGTTTTTGTTTCCATGAGAAACATACAAACCGACAGACAAACAGACAGACAGACAGACAAAAATTTTACTGATTGCATTTTTGGGCATCAGTATCGATTCCTAATCACAACCTGATAGTTATTTTAAAAATATATTTCATGTACAGAATTGACCTCTCTACAGATTTATTATAAGTATAGATTATAATTACTATCGGAATAGGTGTTTTTCATACCACAGCTCTGGTTTCCTCTTTAAAGGGTTATACCCGGGATGATATGTATTTATTTTTAGTATTTATTTTTTTTACAAGCCAATATAAATATATGATTTGAAAAAATGACTCACAAGCATATTTTACAATTATTCAACGACGTTGTTAGTGATGTCATTTAAAGCCAGCAATAATCAGCTGTGTTTCAGAATGCGAAAAATACTCAACTTTCTTAACTAGAAGTTTCTGCAATCTAGCAAACATTAAACTAAGTCACGGGACTGCCAACTTTAAAATACCATTAATTTATTTGAACAGAAAACTTCGTTTATTACCTTTCAACTGCTGGTCGGTTGAGTAATGTGAGTAAGGATGTTTAATTTCCAATGGGTCTTGCCACCATAATAAACCCTCTCGGGGTACGATCTAAACTAAATGCATAGTTGTGACATTTTTGAAAAGGGTCCCTTATTTATTTACCATGTTATCGGACCCTCATCTTCAATTATAGTTTGCCTCGAGATAGATTACACGATATAGTAATAAGTACAGTTTGTGAAATATCAGCTTTTTGCAGTTTATATTTCTTGCTCACGCAATTAGTTACCATTTGGATGGGCAGAGACGATCGATTGCTATTTATTATTATCCTAAGAAACCTCGAATTTGCTTCATTTCCATTCATCATTATATTCATACATTCTTTTTGACTATTCATACATACATACATACATATACTCACGGCTATAAATCCCATGAAGGGGTAGCCAGAGCTAGAGAATTAGAAATTCCTCAGCTACTTTTGGAAGTTGCGTAAGGAAAAGATGGTGAAATAAAGGTTTTTGGTGATGGGTCTCCAACTGCATCGCCCAAAAATCCTTTAAAAGCCCTAATACCGTTAGTTGCCTCTTACGTACACCCACCAGAAGAAATGGGGTAGTGCTATTCTAAGCCGACAACACACTACACAGCATATTCACAGCCCTATTTAAAGCATTACCCTTATTCGCTCTGCTTTAAATTTATAGTTTAGTATTAATTTATTTTTAAATTGAATAAGGATTGTTTTAGTCAATTTATTATTTCGCGGAATTACAAATGGTCAGGGAAGGTTAATGAGCTACATCTCCGTTGCATTGAAATTCAAGTAATTTATTATAAAGTAAGGAATAAAACTGGCCTCATAACATATATACATACATATACTCACGGACATATAATCCCAATAAGGGGTAGCCATAGCTTCAAAGCTAGAAACTCCTCAACCACATTTGGAAGTTGATAGGGGACAAAATGGTAGTAATAAAGTTTCGTTGATGACACGTCTCCAACCGCATCCCCTAAAAACCGCTTAAAGCCCATACCCTTAGTCGCCTCTTATGACATCCGTGGGTAGAAAGGTGTTAAGACATTCTAAACCGTATACACGGCTCACATAACATAAGAGAAAACATATTAAACATAATGATAATACTTTCCAGTTTTCTAACGGTTCACATTGTAAACGATTGTCAAATAAACATAATAACATAAACGTTCACGCCGAATATCCCCGAAGGGGTTGGCAGAGGTACTAATACTTCTGAACATCACGTAACTTTGTCACCTGGTGTTCAGAGTACCCACATTTTGCATGGACAGTGTACTCACGTGATAGGGGGCAGGCCTATCGCCGTTTTGTACGAATACACTGTCACATGACTAATTACAACTCAGCCATGTGGGTTTCCTCACGATGTTTTCCCTCACCGTTAACAACCATGATAAATTAACCACACATATGTCTTTAAAAAAGACAAATTGGTGTAGGCCCGACCCAGGATTTGAACACTAGTCGTTTGCACGATAACCGAGTGTTCTACCCACTGGGCTATCACGGTTGGTCGCATAAACATTTCCATTATCAAAATGTGAACTAAATCTATATAGCATTGAGTTCAATTGATTTTATAATTTGAATGTTTTTATTCATGAAAAGCTCATGTGAGGATTATTACTAATAAATAAAGGAAAAATAAAGGAAAAAATTCGAAGAAGAGGTGTCGAAATTTTACTTTACTTTATTTATTAGTCAATTGTTTTAGTTTCAAACTTAATTATATTTTTTCCGAACTCATGATTTGCGAGTTCACAATTCTAGTACAGTGGAGTGAGTGTGGCGTGATGCGTCCCTAATTTGATTCAACAGATTGCACACGAACTGATGAACTGAACAATGACCTGTGCGGTTCAATATAGTATGCTTTCCTCAAAAAGGCAGGCGTCCGAAGTATGCAAAATAGAGGAGCATGTATGATAATATTGATGGATGGAAACAAAGCTAGAGAGTTTAGCCAGGATCGTACAAATTAGCGATCGACATGTCTATGCCTACCCCAATGGGAACTAATGGCGTGAGTATATGAAATGTTTTACGTTTTCTGTTAAGGATGAAGTTCTGGTTTCGCTCACATGTGAAATAAGATATGGAAATATTAAGTTCCCAAAACGTTGTGCTAAGTCGTAATACGGTGTATGCAAGCATTTTTATTATTCGTTTCTTTCAATACGACTGATGGCCAATGATTTCTGGCGGAATAAAATATCAGTTAAGTTTGTTAAAGTGTATATTCGATTAAAACATGATCGTAGGAAAAGATACAGCAATTTTGGAATTACAGATCATTATGTGAGATGCAGCCTTTAACAGTCTGTAGATGTACAGATATAGATGTAGATGAACAGTATGTATGTATGATAAATATATCACCTACATAATTTAATGATTTTGACTTCCTAGTTTGGTTAGTCAAAACTACTAAAAAGATACAACATACTGAAGTCATTATACTGGCATTGTATACTAGCTAGTTGTCACGAGTTCATTAATCAAAACAAGTAACTCGGGTGTGTATATAAATCTTTGAATAAGCTGCCCAACACTATATGATTTAAAGTAATTAAAAATGATAAATGATCACTTTGTATTCATGAATAATATACTGCTACAATATGTGCGTATAATGTGTAGCGCAATTAGGACTTCTAATTTATATTTTATGTGCATTATTCCCATGTTCTGTTCAAATCTCATTAAAATAATTTTATACATGATATCTTTTATATTTTTTATCAAACACAAGTACAACGATTACATTTCTATTAATGCTATTTATGATAAATTTTTGTACCTACGTGATACAGAGAATACGTAATCGTAAAATTTAATTCAACAAACATGATTTTTAGCAATCTTTTCAAATAATTTTCCTGAACTCAGCAAGTTTTTCCACTACTTTCTTTCAGATAAAATCGAAAAACATAAGTTGAGTATTTATTTATTAATTTGTGTCAAATACTCAAAGGCTCCTGATTTTGTGTGTAGAAAACAGTCCCTTCAGTGAGGCACAAATTCACGGACGATTATTTCTTCCCAAAAATCTTGAGCGATGCAGACCGCGCACCAAATAGTTTATGCCCTCGTAACCTAAAGCCTCTCCCCTATTTATCTTTTCTTTTCACTTGTCCTTCCGCAAAATGGAAATTTATTGCCTATGAGAATGTGAGCGGGCCTTTTTAGTGACCGCTGAAAAGTTTTGTGGGGAAATATGAAGTATCATGATTTATTTCAAGGGATCAATCGGTATCAACTCGTGAAGTTAAATTCATATTAAACGTAAAAAGTTTAATTTTTAAGATGGTTAACATATACCTGGTTTTATCTATTTAATTATTTTGCAAATGCAATATACCCCAGTCAAATATAGCTAAAACACTTATGCCATTTTAAACTCATATTCTTACACATTACAACGCCAAGAGTGAACTTCGCCATGTAAGTTTGCTCACTATGTTTTCCCGCTCAGTTAACAAAAATAATTAATTAACTACACTGCAGACTTCAGAAAACATACAGAGATGTAGGCTTACTTAATTTTAATTTCTCTCAGAAAATACCGCCCACAATATGAACCAACGCATATGCGGTGCTTGTCGGAAGCCTATGAATGCATAAAGCGCAGAATCGGGTCAACATTCAGAAATTTAAAAGATTTCTATGTCCAACATGATATTGAAAACATCCAACAATACAAACTAAAACTTACTCAACCATCTATATACATTTTATTTACGAAACTGTTCTAAGCACAATATGGCCTACAAAAAACAAATTTCCTATTCCAAGGAAACTCTCGGAATTACTCGAAACAAGTGGAAACAACACAACTCATAAAGTTTTAATAAAGTAGCTTCGGTACTAAAGAGCTTCATGATTACACGGTGGGCCAGAACGTTATTTTTCGCTGCACGCTTATATTTCGCTGAATACCGGGAGCCATATTTATGACTTCAAATAAAAATCTCGCGCTATGTTAGAATAAAAAGTTGAGTTTTCACGTCGTTGCCAGTGGCGTCGAGGGGAACAGCCGAAAGGCTCATTACACGCGGAAACTTTTTCGAATCATTAGAATTTATACACTCTACAAGTTTTACGCTATTCAGGCACTTGTGTGTGAGCGTTGGCTCTTTCAATATGATAAAATGCGGGTCGGTTTCCGAGGTACAGTCTGCTCTAGTAACTGATGCTCCATTTTAAGTATGTATATAAAACTTATAGTAATACTCCATACGTATAGTTTATTTAAATATGTATTGGTACCAATATTATTATAGCTGTTTAGTAATGTACTTTTCTGTTTCAATTGTAACAATTCTTTATTTATTTGGTGGTATCCCACCAGTCCAGTATATTCTTTATTATTTTATATTTTGTTGTGAAATATGGTGCTATTTATTAAAGTGGGTATGTGCACGATTGTTTCTGTCAGGTCAGCCATGTTTTTTATTGTAAATTACATTTGATTTAAAAGTTATATTGTTCCATATAGTAATATACATACATACATACATACATATGCTCACGGCTATAAATCCCTAGACGGGGTAGCCAGAGCTAAGGAACTAGAAATTCCTCAACCACTTTTGGAAATTGAAATAAGTTATATATAGTACATAATAATAAACTGGTGTATCAAATAAATTAATAAACTTAATGGATAGAGAATAAAGAGATTTAAAAAAAATGCAAACGTCGCAAGATTTGAAAGAGAACGTTTGTAAAGGATTTTTTAACAAAATTGAGATTTTATAACAAAACAAAAATACTGATAAATTTGACTAATTTTTTTAGAGTATTACGAGGAATTTTTTTTGCCAATTATGAATGCAAAATAATTTCTTGCAAATGTTCACCAAAAGCACGCTTACTGATGTCGATGTTTTCATCATTGTTTGTAATCAAATTACGGATTTTGAGATAAAGTTGCAATCGATTTGATTGACTCCATCAAGACTTTGTCCTTAACATAGCCCTAGATTTCAACAAATTTATTTTATAACCTAAACAGTTTTATGGTTTATCATCACTTCTACTTATCAAGGTTACCGACAAAGTATACTATGTAATAAAGTTCTTAATTGCTCCTCATACTTACTGTTGTACAAAGTTTTTGTTGCTCCTCGTACATTTTCCGGTCTAAAACAAGCTAATTAAAATACTGCCCCAGGGGTTTTCCAGGTTCTTTGTGAACGTAATTACATTTGTCAATCGGTTTTGTGTAGCAGATAACATTTCTTGAAAAGAAATGAACGATCATTTTGCCTTGTTCAAATCTAATATACTTTTTTTTGTTTTCGCTATACACAGTTTTGTTAGTTAGGGAGCTTTTCTTGTGACAGGCGAGTTATTTAATAAATTACACTTACTGTAAGACCAAACTTCCTTTCGTCGCTATATGAATTATACATAAAGAAAGTCGTGCTACTTACACCATTTATACTCAGGAACTAATGAACAGAGTTGGCTGAATATTTGTGGCGAGGCAGTTTAGGACGAGAAAAAGACCATAGGATACTTTTTTTTTACCTATGGTAACCTACGATTTTTAATAGGAACACAGTAAACTACTATATGGGTGAAGCGGGGCGGTCGACTATTATTACCTAAAATAAAGTAGACAGAGTTCTAAGTGAGTGTTTTTTTTGGCCTAAATTAGTTACATTTCACAGCTTCAACTCATTACACAGAAAAGAGAAGGTGTTTTATGTATACGCAATTCTAGAAGACAAATTGTTGTGTTTAATATCCACTGAAAAGTATGACGTAGTGTTATTGGAAGGTGAGTCAATTACGTATTGTTTGGAGATGAAGATTTTACCTAAACCTAACTACCTACTTACTGAAACTTACCTTGAAATGCAGAATTTTACATTATTTTACAACTTTCTCATGGTTTCTTCAATTCATAACTGTTCTCTCATGAGACCTAATATGATATATATATTATCTATTTAAATTATATTCTGCAGTTATGATATGAATCTGTGAAAAAGGAATAGATTCTGTAAATTTATTGCGTTGTTTTCCGCTTGCTCAATACACTTAATCTGAGATTCCCCAACTTTTCGACCCCTTCAACGTAATGCGATTTTGGCAACCTTTCAAAATAATGCGGTTTTGTAAAATATATCTTTATACATACAAATATACCTACTCATGGCTATAACCCACGAAAAACTTCAGAATCAGAAATTCCTCAGCCTTTTTTGGAAGTTGAGTGCAGAAAAGATGGTAAAACTCAGGACGGTTGGTTGGTGGGATAGGCTTGCGGTTACGAAACCCAACATAACATAACATAAACGTTCACGCCGTTTATCCCCGAAGGGGTTGGCAGAGGTACCAATACTCCTGAACTCACATGGCAAGCGCCATCTAGTTTCCAGAGAAGGTACCCACGTTTTACTTAGACAGTGTACTCACGTGATAGGGGGCAGGCCTATCGCCGTTTTGTACGAATACGCTGTCACATGACTAAGTACAACTCAGCCATGTGGGTTTCCTCACGATGTTTTCCCTCACCGTGAGCAACCATGATAAATTAACCACACATATGACTTTAGAAAAGACAAATTGGTGTAGGCCCCGTCCCAGGATTGGAACTCACGCCCTTCTGTTTTTCGGGCGGTTGTTCTACCCACTGGACTATCATGTCGCTTGAAACCCAACAATCATTTAAAAAGCCTAAATGGGTTACCATTATCTCTTTTTAAAGCTTTAAAACATTGGTATGCATTTTATACGTTACTTCTATTAAATAAATGTAAGTCTACTGTTTTTGCCTGACTACCTAAAGATTAACCCTTTATAAGGCAGAGGGCATATAGCGACCACAATAATTTCAACCTTACCTAGCTTCAATTAGGAGTGGAATACAATGAATTTTTGATTATACCTTGCCTTATAAAGGGTTAACTTTACCCAATTAATTTCCACGCAATAGATTTGAAAAAACATGATAAAAAAAACGAAACATCAACCCAGAAAATCAACGCTCAGCAAACTAGATTTCAAAGTACGAAAACTGCAACAAAGCTGATATTCTATCTGAATTCCATTTCGCGAAAGCCCCAGAGCTGTCCTTGTCGCATCAATACAAATCAAACAGAAAACGTGAGGCGCCTTCCCAGCAAGGGTTTAGACGGTGAAGTGTCGATGTAATAAATCAATATTTCGTGGACAATCGCGATATTGGTGAATTATTGGACCTTGTGCTTTAGCTGCCTTTAGAAGAGATAATATTGCTTAATATATTTATTTTTTACATTCAATATTTAAGTTGTGTACTGTTAAAATAGAGTTAACCTCCTAAAACGGATTAGTATATGTATGTATAATATATAAAATTGTTGAAATCAAAAAACAGCGGGGGAGAACATAAGTGAAAATTCCTCAGCCACTTTTACCCTTACCTTACCGTTAGCAACCAAGATAAATTAAGCATATTTACGACTTAAGACAAGACACATTGGTGAAGTCCCGACTCGGGATTTGAAAACAACTACGCCTCTTTGCATGATAGGAGGTTGTTCTTCCCACTATCACTGTTTTAAGACAAATTTACACACACAAATGTAAATTCGGAATATGTTTCGTAGAAACTTACATTTTATTGCCATTGAGTAATACATAGTTCACGGTTAATCGTAATTTGATTTTCTCTATGTAGTAAATAAATGAAGACTGCCTCACTAGATAGTGTTTAACGCGTAATATGTCTTAGTGCTGAAGCCGCAAGCTCAGGATTACTCCGGCCATGTTAAGAGATTAGCTCTTCGCTTTACTAACACATTTTGAAATACATTGAGGCTATATGCCTTCGGTGAGTCTGGTTTAACTATCTATTAACGATGTTACTTCCGAAATGAAGTTTGATTCTAATTTATATACTTACTTACTTACTTATACTCACGCCCATTATTCCCATTGGGGTAGGCAGAGACTATCGATCGCCACTTAGTACGATCTTGACAAACCTCTCTTGCTTCCCTTACATTCATTATCCTTCTCATACATGCTCTTTTATTCTTCTCACTTCGGACCCCCGCCTTTATAAGAACGTTTTCTATCTGGTCCAGAAACGTTTTACGAGGCCGTCCTCTACTAACATTCCCATCCACATTGGCTCTATATATCTCTTTCGCTACTTTATTTTCATCCACCCTCTCTATGTGCCCAAACCACCTCAACATTCCTTTTTCTATCTTTCTTACAATATCATCTTTTACACCACACCTTTCACGAATCACATCATTCCTCACACGATCACATAACCTTACATTACACACTTTTCTGAGGGATCTCATTTCTACTGCATTCACTCTACTTTCATGCTTCTTCTGCCACACCCAACATTCACTGCCATACATAAGCGTAGGAACAAGGACAGCATCATGCACAGCCATTCATTAGACTATCCAGTGCTCCATTTACCGCATTACCCTTTTTCACTCTTCTCTCGATATCTTCATCACACTTTCCATCCCTAGTGAACAAACTCCCCAGATATACAAATTCTTTCACTTGTTCCACTTTCTTACCATTTATAACAATGTCACATTCTGTCATACTTTCCTCTCTTTCAAAAACCATTGTTTTGGTTTTGTCCACATTCATTCTCATTCCCTTTCTTTCGAAAGACTTACACGCAATGTTCACCATCTCCTGCAACTCATTTACCGTTGATGCAAGTAACACTTGATCGTCAGCGTATAAGAGGCATTTAATGATGAACCCTCTCATTTTCAGTCCATAATCACTTTCGCGCAGTTCTTTCAAACAGTCGTCCATGAACAAATTGAAGAGCCACGGAGAAGCCACACAACCCTGTCGAACACCCCTAGAGATCTCAAACCAGTCCGTGTCTTCTCCGTTTACTCTCACACATGCATTGGAATCCTCATAGAGTGACTCCAATGCACGTATAAGTTGGCTCCCCAAACCGAACTTAGACAACACCTTCCACAAATACTTTCTTACTACCCTATCATACGCCTTCTCCAAATCAATGAAGGTACAATACACTTTTTGGTTTTTTGCCAATAATTTCTCTGTGATGCACCTTAAGGAGAAGACTTGATTCATACATCCCATTCCCTTCCTAAATCCTGCTTGTACATCCCAAATTTTTTCATCCGTTTCTTTCATCACCCTTTCGATCAGAACTTTCGCATACAATTTGCCGACAACACTGAGTAGGCTGATACCACGGTAGTTTTTTGCTTCTTGGCGTGACCCTTTCCCTTTATATAGGGGCACAATCACGGCTCTACACCAATCTTTTGGTACTTTGCCAAGTGCCCAACACTTCTGAAAAAGGAAGAACAGCCAAGAAGCCACTAACCCTTTACCAGCCCTCAGCATTTCGACACATATCCTATCATATCCTGCCGCTTTTCCTAGTTTCATACTTTTCATCGCTTTTACAATTTCTTCCATACTTATCATACTTTCAGACACATCACCCATTACCTCGTCACAATTAACATCGCTATCAATTGCTGAAGTAATGGGATCATCCTCTTTTTCAAAGAGACCCTCAAAATATTCCTTCCATACTCTTTTTATTCTTGTTCCATCAGTCATAAGTTCCCCTTTTTCATCCTTCATCACACTTGTACTCGTGTTTTGAGAAACTCCCCTTTCACGTCTAATATATTTCCAAAATAATTTTTGATTACTTTGGAAATTATCGGAGAGTTTCTTTTCACTCCATTCTTTCAGATCTCGCTTTTTCTTCTCTATTTTATTCTTAACCGCTCTCTTTATTCTCTTATATTCAACTTCAAATCTCTCAACTTCGTCATCATTTATACACACATGCATCCGTTTACTAGCTTTGATTGCTAGTAAATCGAGCCAGGCTTTCTTCTTTTCATTCACAGCATCTTTCACACTTTTATCCCACCAACTTGATGTTGGTCGATTTTTCCTCTTGCTCAATCCACAAACATCCGTCGCACATTCAATTACCGCAGATTTGAGCACATTCCAAGCATCTTCTATTTCCATATCATCCGTCATTTCTACGCAACTTAGTCGTTCATCCAGTTTCTCAATATATTCATATACATTTCTAATTTATATACTGTGATTTAAATAATTGTTTGTTAATGAAGGTTTTTCTCACTATACTCCTAAATAAGCATTCTTTGGTTTTATAGACGTGAGTATTGTTGGTAATTTAGAAACGGCAGCACAAGTCCGGTCGTTGAGGAGATCTTGTGATAGGCCTATCTATATCTAGCGTTGGATTTCTCAAGGATGTATACATATATTCGATGAATATAAATCAAATGTCAAATATGATAGCCTTTGCCTATTTAAATTGTAATAAATATACATAAACTTATGAGTGTTAAGTGCATTAAATATTACCAAAAACAGTAAGTCCTTGGAACCTTAACACTCAACACATCTCTTGAGATACATGGCGTGACTCGGAGTCATAAAATATGTCATATATTTTTCTTTTACTGAGATCAAATTCTTATACCGCTAGCTCGTAAAATTGCCAACGATACATTCAAAATATTAGTTTTTCTTTATCGACTTTTGTACCAAAACAAGAAAGAATAACGAATTCCTTTAAGGCGTAAGTCGCGACAGTACATGACATATATTTCCCGGGAGACAATATATCTCCCTTCTTCCGCAATAAGTAGTTGTGAAAGATGAAATGATAAGGGGGCGATAAAATACAACACTAGACACTCACATGCATATTTAATGTGTAAAACATTTTTGTAAAGGTCTTTCTACAGATTTTTGTAACATGCATAGTGATTAGTCACTTATAACATGCATAGTGATTAGTCACTTTAAATATTTACAGACTACAGATATTCAATAACATTTTCTCACAAATATGTCTGAAGATTAATTAATTAAGAGTAACAAATAAGCAACCAAACTCGCTTCGAATTTAAGCTAAACTCATTTCAATACATTAATTATACATCAAAGAACATGTTTAGTTCGATAAAGTACTCGCAGCTAGCAAACAACACAGATTCGGCAGTATTTGCGTCCAGTTGAGTGGTTTTCTCGGTACTCACAAATCTCGCCATACAACCTACATATGTGTGGAATTACTTCTCTCACATCGAGTCATTTAATCACTGTAACTGCTTCTAATGCGCCGCATTATTTGGGCTGCGAAACGCGGAAACTAATAGTAGGGACGTGTTGTTCAAAATATTAGCTTTGCCGACAGAATTCGTATGGAAGTGTGTCGTCGGTCATTTGTAAGTGTTAGGCTTGTTGACGTCTTCAGTTACTTTGTAGTTAAGTAGTCCATTTTTAGTAGGAGTATAATATTCAGATTAGTTGTTTGCTATTTTTTTACAAAAATGTTCTAGAGAATGTAGGCGTCTGAAGAGAAAAAAGGAAGTATGATAGTATTGATAAATGTCAACCAAGCGAGGTAAGAGGTTTGCCAGGATCGTATAATGTACAAATCTCTACCAGTCTAATAGGAACTAATGAGGTGAATATGTGTATGTCTGTCTGCTTAAGTAAAAGATTTGGTCCGCGAATTACATTGCTTTGTTTTACCGGTTAATGAATTTACTTACCAACATCAACC
The DNA here is from genome assembly GCA_963576735.1 of Bedellia somnulentella. NCBI lineage: Eukaryota > Metazoa > Arthropoda > Insecta > Lepidoptera > Bedelliidae > Bedellia > Bedellia somnulentella. The sequence goes on from OY755178.1 coordinate 6,819,263, forward strand.
GCGTTAGTTTTTTATGTATTTGGGTGGAAACCTATGATGGAATACATGTATCTGGATTTTATCTCTGCATGCAAAACTAAACGAACTCTTTCTGGCCTATCCTAAAAAGGGAAGCCAGAGGTTCAGACTAAGCAAGTCCTCGGTACTTACTTTGTTATTAAGTAGGAATGAGATACTTAAATTAAGAATTGTAAGTAAAAGGTTGCCATCCAAATGACCTACCAACATTTTAAATATAAACAACCTCGCATCGCAAGTCGTTATGTACATACATACATACATATACTCACGGCTATAAATCCCGAGAAGGGGTAGCTAGAGCTAAGGAATTATAAATTCCTCAGCCACTTTTGGAAACTTGAGTGGGGAAAAGATGGTAAAGTAAAGTACTTTGTCTCTTCTTTACTCTATCTTGTTCAATCCTGCCACCCCTTTCTATCTAAAAGAACGTTTTCAATTTCTATCTTCTTCCCATAACCTTAATTTACGTTCAGACCATAATCTTCAATTAACCATTCCCTCTCATTCAACCAATTTCTATGGCTCCTCTTTTTCTGTACACGCTGTGCAATTGTGGAACGCACTTCCTGTGGAGGTGCGACTGGCTAAATCCCTTAATGTGTTCAAGGATCTGGTGAAACAACACTATCTCACTGAAGCGCTGTAATACTGTTGCTTTTTAAATTATATGTATTAATTATATTTCTAAAACGTATTTGTGTATTTTATTTAGGTATTTGTATTACTTGTATATATAAAAGTATGTAGTTATGTATGTATGTGTGTTCATATGTGTGTAATATGTACCTATATTATTTTGTGTAATTAATATTTATGTTATTATTTCAATTAAATAAGTTAGTTTTAAAGTAAGCTTGTTTTGTGCATCTACCTAGATAACTAGTTTACCGATCTCACCTTCCAAAGGTTGTCTGGAAGAGATCGCTTTTAGCGATAAGACCGCCGATTGTACCTCACTGTAAACTGTATGATAATTTCTTTTGTAAATTTGTGTTTGATGTACAATAAAGAGTTATTCTATTCTATTCTATTCTATTCTAAAGTAAAGGTTGTTGGTGATGGGTCTCCAACCGCATCGCCCGAAAATCCAATAAAAAGCCCCAATACCCTTAGTCGCCTCTTACGACACCCGTGGGTAGAAAGGGGTAGCGACATTCTAAGCCGGCACTACACGGCAAAGTAATACATGTTTTATAAAGGGTTTTAATTATTATCCCTCTATCAATTCTAAATGTCCCATATATCAGCGATCGAGCAATAAGTAGTATTGTTACCGAGCCGTGTCCTTGATCCCAGCCTAAATAAATATTGTACTGAGGAGAAGCTGTAATTCAATAGATGCGATCCAAAGTACCGGCCTATGATTGATTTGACATGTTTGCTATTAGAGCTGGATGATTCTGCCTCTTTATTAAACAACTTCTAAATGTTTATAACATTGATGAATATTGTTACTTATTGTTCTTACTTATGATATCATTAATAGAGAATATTTTTACATAAAAGGGGTAGCTAGAGCTTGAGAGCTAGAAATTCCTCAGCCACATTTGGAAGTTGATAGGGGACCAGATGGTAGAAGTAAAGTATCGTTGGTGATGCGACTCCAACCGCATCGCCCAAAAACCACTTAAAAAAACCCATACCCTTAGTCGTCTCTTACGACACCCGTAGGTAGGACATTCTAACCCGGCACTACATAGCTTTATATATTTAGTATATTCTTCATTGTCTATGTCTATTTTTTTTTAATATTGTTGGGGTCTTAATATTCGCTCGTGGCAGCATTTCAAACCAAAAATATATTAACTATAAATATATTTAATAGAGGAACTAAATAAGCTAATCGTCCAATGATTCTTCAAATTATTCAGAAAACGGAAAGCAAACCATTATTTAATAAATAACAAATCAAGTTAAATAACTGAAATAGCGTTTTGAAAAGTACAGTTTTAGTAAGAATAGCAATATTTTTTTCTGTGTAACTATGTAGCTCACAATTAGATTACCACTACACAATTTCGTCCCGTGCTTGTTCGTAAGAGGATACTAAAAGGTTTTTTTTAATAATTTTTGAGCGATGCAGTTAATGAGGGTGTGAACATTCACATTTTCATGCATCATACACCATCGCACCAATAAGTTCTAAGTTATCAAAGTTGCAGCTTGACTTGCGTGACTCCGTCTTAATTATGTATTGCGCAACCTGTTTTAGCGGTGGAGTGTCTGTGTGTATGTAGAGTAGTCTTGTACTTTCTTGTTGGCTCGATTACTATTTGCCAGAAAAACATTTACTTAACTAAGGGTTTATTGTATAATTCACAGTAATTCCTTGAAGAAATAGGAACGCAATTAACATGGTAAAACTGGTTATATTTTTAACCGACTTCATTAACCGACTTCAAAAAAGGAGGTTCTCAGTTCGATTGTTTGTATGTATGTATGTATGTATGTATGTATAATTGTCCGCGATTATCTCGAGTTTGGCTTAAGCTATTTGGATGCGGTTTTCAGAACAGTATTCGTTACATTTAGGAGAAGGTTTTAGTGCCTTAACCGACCAAAAAAAGAAAGGGGGTTCTGTGTTTGACCTGTATGTATGTCTGTTGGTCCGCGATTATCTCACGTTTGGCTTAAGCTATTTGGATGCGGTTTTCAGAAAAGTATTCGTTACATTAAGGAGAAGGTTTTAGTGCCTTAACCGACCAAAAAAAGAAAGGAGGTTCTGTGTTTGACCTGTATGTATGTCTGTTGGTACGCGATTATCTCACGTTTGGCTTAAGCTATTTGGATGCGGTTTTCAGAAAAGTATTCGTTACCTTTAGAAGATGGGTTAAGTGATTTAACCGACTCTAAAAGAAAGGAGGTTCTGTGTTTGACCTGCATGTATGTATGTTGGTCGGCCATTATCTCGCGTTTCGCTTAAGCTATTTAGATGCGATTTTCAGAAAAGTACTTGTTACTTTCAGGACAAGGTTTTAGTGATCTAACCGTCTCAAAAAAGGAGTTTCTGAGTTTTACCTATAAGTATGTATGTAAGTTTGAAGGTTCTTAGTTATTATTAGACAAAGAGTTATCAGTTTATGTTATTACATTCAGGAAAGGGTTTAAGTTCTTTAACCGACTCGAAAAAAATGAGGTTTCTTAGTTTGAAATATAAGTATGTATGTAAAGTTATCAATACTAGACAGAGATTTATCAATATATGTTAATAAAGTTTTTTTATTAGTAATAAACAGAGTTACTAAATTATTAAACAAAAAAGTATATAAAAACATGAATAAATTACTCTTAATTATATTGAAGAAAAAAATATATATAGCAACATCATGTTTCTCATTCTGGTCATTTCAATCAAGGCTCTTTCGTCATGGGGATGGTTAAGTAATTTCTTTGAATCTATATCACATCAAGGGATTTACACGACTCCACGCTACATATATATAAGAGTGTTTCTTCGCATTTGTGATAGGTGAACTTCTCTTTGCTCATCTGTTTCGGCAGCAAGAGCAGCACGCTGACGATCTCTCTCATTCTCTCAACACGATATCGGTTAAAATGAGATGGCAGTATACGATACTAAGTAAGTGCGTAAAAGATGGCTGCTTTATCCCACGCGATAACTAGTTTAAATACGGCTCGTGCTTGCCCTGCTGAAGTCTTTGTTTTTTTTCGATGGGTGTTTCGTTCTCCCTTACGCGACTTTTCCTTAAAGCATCCTTTGATTTTCTATCTAGGCCCGCAGGTAAACAAAATAGTAACAAGTAAGCTTAAGTCATTATAACAAATATTATAACTACCTGTTAATAAAACTATAAAATAAACGGACAGTAAAACTTATCTCTAAAAAACTATCACTAATTCACTAAAAAAACTCAGAGTGATTTAAGAACTTATCACTAAAAAGTATAAAATAAAAAAGAAAAACAAAAACTTCAAATTAAAAACTAAACAGATAAATTAAATATTATTATTTTTTATTTAAAAAAGAACCGCCTTCAAAAATCCAACTGAAAAGTATAAAATAATTTTTATTTATTTTATTATGTACAACTATATTCAACTTCTTCTTTTTGAAGTCGGTGCCAAACAGACAAATCCAAAATGAAAATTGCTACATAGAGAAAACCATACGAATAATAAATCAATCGATAGTGCCTCAACAACAGTAGGTAACACAATCGCGCTCAAAAATCAAGAAATTTCATCCGCTCGCAAGTCTCGCAACGACGTCGCTTTATAAAGGATGGAATTGGGGGACAGTGAGCGGTGCTTAGCCTGGTGCGCATGCGTCGCACTCCGCAGAGAAATTATCATAATATACATGTCACCGTAAAACTGTAAATACTAGTAAATTATAATTTAAGATAGATAGCGAGATAGTAAACTAACGTTAGGTTAGGTTATGTAAGATTATCAGATTTCAAACTAACGGAATTAACAATTCGACAGGGACATGCATGCACCGAGTTGGCACAACCAAAACTTCTAACACTTTGTAAAAAGACGATCGAGAATCTAAATCACTACATAGTATAAAACAAAGTCGCTTTCTCTATCCATGTCTGGGATATAGGGACATCCTTATGTATACTTTAATCTGTAAAACTACGAAATGAATGTTGATGCGAATTTTTTGATTAATTGATTAAAAAGGAAGGTTTATAAGGATGATATACGCTGATTGGGTGGAGAACTCACTCAACTTGGGCGGGCCACTAATATTCGTTCTTCTTTGTCATGAAAATTGGTTTGGCACCGACTTCAAAAAGAAGAAGTTGAATATAGTTGTACATAATAAAATAAATAAAAATTATTTTATACTTTTCAGTTGGATTTTTGAAGGCGGTTCTTTTTTAAATAAAAAATAATAATATTTAATTTATCTGTTTAGTTTTTAATTTGAAGTTTTTGTTTTTCTTTTTTATAAATTACAACTTTAGTTTAGTCACAAAACCATACATCATAAATTCTCATACATACATATACTCACGGCTATAAATCCCTAGAAGGGGTAGCCAGAGCTAAGGAATTAGAAATCCCTCAGCCACTTTTGGAAAATTGAGTGGGGAAAAGATGGTAAAGTAAAGGTTTTTGGTGATGGGTCTCCAACCGCATCGCCCAAAAATCCCTAAAAAGCCCCAAAACCGTTAGTCGCCTCTTACGTACACCCATCGGTAGAAACGGGGTAGTGCTATTCTAAGCCGACACTACATGGCACATAAATTCTCAATTAGAAATAAGTGAAGGTATAATATAAAGCAGACATAAAATACATACTTTAGTTTGCAAAAAAGGTGTAATAAAGCAACAAGACTTCTAAGGTCTAAGCTGTTAAGATCATGCGATGTCATCCCGTTTCGTCATTGTCATCAATAGTCTCTGTTTACCCCAATAAAAATCTAAATCCAAACGTCTATATACCAATCAAAAACAACAAGACTACTGAAACTATAATATCCTTTCTGAACCTCGTAAACTCCTCGGGCAAATGGTTGCCTGCTTTACGTGAATTTTACATATGAAAATCACCCTAGTTCCTATGATCGAAGTGCAAAACTTACTTGGTGAAACATAGAGCGCCCGCAGCTCGTGTGTAAATTTTAATGCACTCTGTGGCCGCACGAGTTTCTGATAGGGGCTAATGGGAGTGCCTTGATGTACTCGATGAAAGCTACGAGCTATCAAGAAAACACACACTTGTATACGGACGAAACGCGACCCTTTAATTGAGGTATTGTAGGCAAGTTATTAATCGAGCGGATTGCCTTTTGTTGTGTTAAGAGGTTTCGAATTATGCTTTGTTTTAGATATGCGATTATTGTTTAAATATCAGTATCATCAATATAGCAGTAAATCTGGTTGTATTGATTTTTACTAGGAAAAGAAATACTCACATGAATTAAAACATACATACATACATACATATGGTCACGGCTATAAATCCCTTACGGGGTAGCCAGAGCTTTGGAATGAGAAATTCCTCAGCCACTTTTGGAAGTTGATTGGGGAAAAGATGGTGATAATATATAAATGTTTTTGGTGACGGGTCTCCAACCACGTCACCCAAAAATCACTCAAGAAGCCCCTATACCCTTAGTCGCCTCTTACGATCACCCACGGGTAGAAAAAGGGTAGTGTTATTCTAACCCGACACTACACGGCACTCTACGCCGACAATACACGGCACTTGATAGTAGTATAGTGTGTATGTATGTACATATAATTATGCGAACGAAATGATTATTTCCAATGTTACATTGGATATCAGCACTTACCCTTCAGGCTTTATATACTCGTATTTGGCTAGAAAGGCATTAAAACACTAAGGTAATAAATACTTTTAGGCGATGCGGTTGAAGACCTATCACTAAAAACCTTGATTATACAATCCTTTTCCTTTTGGCTGTGTTCCGTACTGGAACAAATTAGTTTATAATTTTCTTTATTAGGTGTGCACAAGACAACAAAACATAGTTTACATACTTTTTAATTCACGTTAGAAATAGATTTATTTCATGTGGCTTATTTTCTCTAACACTACCTCGTTGATGCGGGAAACTGGCAACATTGACGTCTGACGTCTTACAACTACATCCGTTTCCGCAAGTTAGTCTCTCTCTTTCTCAACACGCCGATGTGAGCACACACGTTCATATAAAAGTTACCAAATAAATTCCGAATCAAGTCTATTTCCCGAACAAAGTGAAAAAGGACTGAACCACATTTATCTATGGACCTATGGTGAAAAGTGTAAGCCTGTGCTGTGATTCATCAATAAACTCTCGAGAGTTCGAACGCCACCCCTGCCAGCCACGTGCCTGGTAAGTGTTTAAAGTTTAAATAAGTCACACGCGGCTACATAAATTATTTTGATCCTATCGAACCGGATCCGATTTCATCTTTTGTTTTGTTGTCTTGTGTTGTGCAGTACTACGTACTCAGTAATTTCAAATTCATTTCAATCGTTTGAGTCGCCATCTTTGTTACGCAAAATGGCCGAGAACGATCATGTTTGTGAACAAGACATATTCGAAAGGGACTTGATTCTCGAAGAACTTAGGCGTACATTACAGTTTGCAACTACCGATGAGCAGCAATTTCGTTCGCGAACTATAGACATTTCAGCTCATCAGAGAAAGTTTACGAAAGTCCAGTGTAAAATAGAAAAAATATTGTTTAAACATAAGTGCTTTGATAAAGATGAACAAATAACTATTCGGAATGAATTTAACGATTTGTATTATGGCATCTTAGCTCATCTTAACGACCTTAAGCAAAAGGAGGAACGTGTCCGTCGCTCAAGTCGTATTTTTCTTTCATCGTCTGAGGCTCCTCAGCAGTGTCATCACAGTAAAACTTTGCCTACTTTACCATTGCCCTCGTTTAGTGGCGATCCTACGGATTGGCCATCATACATTGATTTATTTAAGTCGTTAGTGCATAGCAACAGTGCCTACACGGATGCCGAGAAGCTTAGGTACTTAATACTTACTGTAAAGAACGAACCTTTTAATCTTATAAAATCCTTGCCGATTTCCGAAGATAATTACGCCATCGCTTTAGAAATATTAATTTCTCGTTATGAAAATAAGCGAGTCATCGCGTCAAAACATCTCGATCGAATTCTCGACATCGAAAATTGCAGTGATAAATCGGTTCATAGCCTGCGTCGGCTACTTAACGTCTACCAAGAAAATATTAAGGCACTTGAAGCTATGCAGTTTCCCGTGGGCCAATGGAATTTCATACTTTTAAACATTTTACTACGTAAAATTCCAGTTGGTACTAGGAAGTGTTTTGAAAGATCGCTAGTGAAACCATCTTCTATTCCCGATGTAAACACATTGATCACATTTCTTGAAAAAGAAATTTCCGCTGACGAAATCATAAACATTTCCGTTGGTGGGCAGTCCATTTCACAACAAAATACAAAAGTGGGTAGTTCGCTATCAAGCCGCACTATCACGCAGCAGCGATCATTCAATGCATTAGCTGCAAACAATGTCGGCCTTCCTACTCGTCAAACAGACGAAAATCAACGTAGTTACAACGTAATTAAGAAGCAAACTTGTATATGCTGTGAAGCTCAACATTCGTTGACAAAATGTTCGAAGTTTTTAAATCTTACACCTCACGCGAGGTACAATTTAATTCAAAATAAAAGTATTTGTTATAATTGTTTAAATGTAGGTCACAATGTTATCAATTGCAAATCGAGTTATGTGTGTCGCTCGTGTCACAAAAGGCATCACAGTTTAATTCATTTGTCTAATCAAGCCTCGCCGGTAGTCAGTGACTCCGCTGTTATCACCCTCCCCCCTGCCAAGGTAGACCCAGTGCCGCCAACTCAGTCCGAGTCGAATTCTATTCATAATAATTGCGCTTCGAATTCCAATGCTCCTTCTATGCGAACTAGCACGGTGCTACTCTCGACCGCGCTCATCGATGTATGTGTTGGCTCTTCTATACTATCGACCGTTAGGTGTGTTGTGGACTCGGGAAGCCAGGCTTCCTTTATAACTGAGTCGTGCGCGCAAAGGTTAGGTTTAAATCGTAAGAAAATAAACATTCCAGTATATGGTATTGGTGATAGCGAACCAGTTAAACCAAAGGGTGTAATTTCGTGTTTAGTCAAACCCAAGGGTAAACAAAACCCTATAATTCAAGTAGAAGCTTTAATTCTACCAAAGTTGATGTCTCACATGCCGAGCGTACCACTTCCCCAGAAAGGGTGGACACATTTAACCAATTTGACCTTAGCTGACCCCGATTTTCGTACTCCACAACCCGTGGAAATGTTGTTAGGAGCGGATATACTATCCCATGTTTTATTAGGTAATATCGTTTCCGGTTTGCCTGGTTCTCCGATCGCTGTAAACAGTGTATTCGGTTATTTATTATTGGGTAAATTAAACTTAGATCCCGTGGTTTCGACTCCACCCCATGTGTGTTTTAGCTCATTCGACAATGACAATTTGCAAAGGTTCTGGGAGCTGGAGTCCCTTCCTGAGAAACGGAGTTACACTCCTGATGAAGAGTTATGTGAATCCCTTTTTCAAAGGACGCATACTCGCGATGGTATTACCGGCCGCTACGTCGTTTCTCTTCCGTTTAAACCCGATGCTCCGCCCCTCGGCGAGTCGCGGCAGACAGCCCTCGCGAGGCTTCATAAGCTCGAGTATAGGCTCGAACGTAATCCAACCCTCAAACGTGACTACCACGCGTGTATCCAAGAATATTTAGATTTAAACCACATGGAGCCCGTGACTAGTGATGCCGCCCTGGGCGCCCACTATTATATTCCGCACCACTGCGTGGTTAAAGAGTCCAGTGAGACCACACGTACCCGCGTAGTATTTGATGCAGGGTGTAAATCATCCAACGGAGTATCCCTGAATCAAGTGCTACTCACTGGACCCAAGCTTCATCCCGACATTGTGGATATCCTTCTTAAGTTTCGTATTCATCTCATAGGGTTCACATCAGATTGTAAACAAATGTATAGAAATATAGGTATGTGTAAAGATCATCTGGATTACCAACGTATCCTCTGGCGGAGTTCACCTGCGGAACCTGTACAGGATTTTCGTCTTCGTACAGTCACCTTCGGAGTTAGCTCGTCCCCGTTCCTCGCTCTGCGTACTATTCAACAGTTAGCTCATGATGAAAGTCACCGGTTCCCGTTGGCTACACCTGTACTCTTGGAATCTATATTTGTAGATGACGTGGTCGCGGGGGCCAATTCCGAGTCCGATGCCCTAGCGTTACAGCGTGAGCTTATTGGTATTTGCTCCTCGGCTGGGTTTGAATTAAGAAAGTGGCACAGCAACTCGCCGGCGATACTTGCCGCGGTTGAGTCGTCATCTCCTCATGGTGGGCGGCAGGAAACCGTCTCCGTTGCGCATCTCGAGAAGGATACACACACTAAAGTCCTAGGGTTACATTGGGATCCGCGAACTGATTGTTTTAAGTTTAATGTTCAGGTCAATTCTGAAAAATACACTAAACGGGCAATCCTTTCTGAAATAGCTAGGATTTACGATCCGCTAGGATTTTTGTCCCCTCTGACCTTATACGCAAAACATTTAATTCAATTGCTATGGGTAGCTAATATTGGTTGGGACGAAACCCCACCTATTGATATTATTAATTCATGGAGACTTTTTATTCAAGAGCTACCGATAATAAAATGTATTTCTTTTCCGCGTCACATTTTAGATAATACTTGTACCGTACAGGTGCATGGATTCGCTGACGCGAGTGAAACCGCGTATGCCGGTTGTGTTTATATTCGCTTAACAAGTAGTGACGGAGAAATTCGTACTTACCTCGTAGCTAAAACTCGTGTGGCCCCTTTACGGGTTCGTCTAACAATACCCCGCCTTGAATTAATGGCTGCCTTATTATTATCAAAATTAATAGACAAAGTTATTTCAATCTACGACAATCGGGTCGATATGGATAACGTGTATGCATGGTCTGATGCGTCGATCGTGCTAGCTTGGTTACACCAACCACCTCATACTTGGAAGACCTTCGTCTCCAACCGCACCAGTGATATCTTGTCTGTTGTGCCCGCATCTCGTTGGCGCCATGTCCGTTCTGCTGACAACCCCGCGGACGTGGCCTCGCGCGGTGCACTGCCCCACGCGCTACGCGCACACCCCCTGTGGTATCACGGCCCAGCTTGGTTACAACGACCTTCTCATGCATGGCCGTCTTTCAATGAACAATTTGATACCAATGAAGAGAAGCGTATTGTTTCATCAAACGCGTCTACGACGATTAATACAGATATTGAGATTATACAGCGTTATTCTTCGCTAGGTAAATTAGTACGAATCACCGCTTGGATAATTCGTTTCTACAAAAAATGCAAACATTTAACTAACCACCACTCAGATTATATAACGGTTCCAGAATATAATGAATCCTTGAAAAAACTCGTTCTTTTAGTGCAACAATCGGTTTTTACCGAAGATATAAATAAGATTTCAAAAGGGAATTTGCCTTCTCAATCATTAAGGCGTATTACACCATTTCTTCATAGTGACGGTTTGTTACGAGTCGGTGGTAGGATTCATAAGTCACTCTTATCTTATGATAGTAAACATCAAATGATTTTACCAAAGAAACATACATTAACTAACCTAATCATAGATGATGCTCATTTGTGTTATCTACATGCCGGACCTCAGACCGTTCAGTACCTGCTCTCGCAAAAGTACTGGATTATAATTATTTAAGCGATAATTAGATAATTTTTTAAGCGGCCAGTGGTTAAACTGTGTCCGCTACCTATTGAATAGAATACTTTATACATATTTAAATCATAGTCATAGGTTAGGTTATATTTTCTTTTATTTTGTTAAAAGTTATATACTTTTAAGGTGAGCGGGTTTATGTTCCGTACTGGAACAAATTAGTTTATAATTTTCTTTGTTAGGTGTGCACAAGACAACAAAACATAGTTTACATACTTTTTAATTCACGTTAGAAATAGATTTATTTCATGTGGCTTATTTTCTCTAACACTACCTCGTTGATGCGGGAAACTGGCAACATTGACGTCTGACGTCTTACAACTACATCCGTTTCCGCAAGTTAGTCTCTCTCTTTCTCAACACGCCGATGTGAGCACACACGTTCATATAAAAGTTACCAAATAAATTCCGAATCAAGTCTATTTCCCGAACAAAGTGAAAAAGGACTGAACCACATTTATCTATGGACCTATGGTGAAAAGTGTAAGCCTGTGCTGTGATTCATCAATAAACTCTCGAGAGTTCGAACGCCACCCCTGCCAGCCACGTGCCTGGTAAGTGTTTAAAGTTTAAATAAGTCACACGCGGCTACAGGCTGAGTATTTTCTTTCTGGCTACCCATTTCGTAATTTATAGCCTTTATTTATAGTTTGTATGTATAGAAAATCCATAAACAGTTGTGTCATAAAATAATATTATAGAATTCAGTATAGTAACTTAGTTTTTTATCTCTGTTCATTATTAGAAAAGATAAAGTACAATACAATAAGATCACTATTACGGTTACACTGTTACTGGTAACCTAAACCGGTATCGCATCCCATGAAACTATTGATTCGATATTGTGAAACGTACTGTTATTGTGAATATCAGCGGAGATTAACAAACTTGATGTTATTCTCTACCTGTTAGTAGAGAACAAAGAAGCAATTATTGCTAGCAGTAGATTTAAGAAATATATACAATTAATAGATTGATGTAATCGAAGCTGGACAGGTTTGTCAGGATCGTACAAAGTGTCGATAGATAGTTTCTGCCCACTCAACTGATAACTAATGGCGTGGGTATAAGAGAAGATTATTTTTAATGTTAAATTGAATATCACCAATTACCAATTAGTTTCGGCTTTATGTTTTTATTGTCATAATTTGTATTGTATGCTTAATAATCTAAATTTCACTAACTAAATTCAAAACTTGAATATCGGAAAAACCCTTACATTCTATTTCATTTATATTCAGCGACTTGCAGAACGGCTGTCATTGGTAGCGATAGGAACTGGATGTAGCCGAAAGATCAGTGGACAGATAATTTTAATGAAACTAGCTTGGAAACCATTGCAGCGTGAGATTATGCGCGCATGCCACTGGCAAGCCAAAGCAAATAGCATATATTGTCAATTATTTTCTGAATTTTGAATGGAAATTCAAAAATAGAGACTGTCGCGTAATCATTTAACGTTAGAGGAAGGAATACATTGTCTATGCAGTGTGGGTAGGCCCTCCGCAAGGTGGACTGATGACTGGTCAAAGTCGCGGGAAGCCGATGGATGAGGACAGCAGAGAACCGGTCGTTGTGGAGATCTTTGGGGGAGGCCTTTGTCCAGCTGTGAACGTCTATTGGCTAATAATGATGATACCTTATCTATAACTACGTTGTATGATTCAGGAAAATCGTTTGCAAGTCGATAATATTCATTTTTGTGTATTTGTTTATATAGAGCATTGAAACTTCGATTAATTAAGACTCGATTCTGTAAGGTCGTAAACATCCACTGTTTATAGTTCCCTTTTTATATTTACAATTGCTCCGTGCATATTTTCCTCCACTTCATATTTATTTGTTCTTAACGTAAACGCTGTATCTTTCTAAGATAGTGGCAGAGGTTCTAATGTTTCTTTAAGCCGAATGATATAACATTTGTTAATATCGACGACGTGATAGCTCAGTGGGTAGAACACCGGTTATCGTACAAACGACTAGTGTTCGAATCCCGGGTCGGGCCTACACCAATTTGTCTTTTATAAAGACATATGTGTGGTTTATTTATCACGGTTGTTAACGGTGAGGGAAAACATCGTGAGGAAACCCACATGACTGAGTTGTACTTAGTCATGTGACAGTGTAACATAACATAACATAAACGTTCACGCCGAATATCCCCGAAGGGGTTGGCAGAGGTACTAATACTTCTGAACATCACGTGACTTTGTCACCTGGTGTTCAGAGTACCCACGTTTTGCATGGACAGTGTACTCACGTGATAGGGGGCAGGCCTACAATACAATGTAAGGAATACACTGTCACAGTGTATTCGTACAAAACGGCGATAGGCCTGCAAAACGTGGGTACTCTGAACACCAGGTGACAAAGTCACGTGATGTTCAGAAGTATTAGTACCTCTGCCAACCCCTTCGGGGATATTCGGCGTGAACGTTTATGTTATGTTGTGTTATGTAATATCGACCTATACCATAGAAAACAGCTATACCATATAATGTTTCGGGACGTATATTGAGTCGAGTAGTGCCGGCTTGGAATGTCACTACCCCTTTCTACAGACGGGTGTCGTAAGAGGCGACTTAGAGTTTGGGGTTTTTTTTAAATGGAGACCCATCACTACTTTATTTCTACCAACTTATCCCCTATCAACTTCCAAATGTGGCTGAGGAGTTTCTAGCTCTGAAGCACTGGCTAGTTTTTGGGTTTTACGGCCGTGATCATATGTATGTATGTGTTCCGGAGACAGGTTAACATAAACTAACAATGAATATTAAAAATTCACTGAGAGGACACAATGTCTGTACAACAAACCCGTATGTCAATTTATCACTCATGTGGTCAGTATCGCATGTACATAAGTCATGTTAAATGAACGATATTAAATGTCTAGTGCATAGTTGCCTAGCAACCAGTTTATGATATGGAGGTTCCAGAATGAAGTGATTCATAGTTAAGTTGTTGTTAGTAGCTGTGTAGTGTCGGCTGACAATAGCACTACCCCATTTCTAGCCGTGGTTGTTCGTAAAGGGCGACCAAGCGATAGTTGGGCAATGTTGGAGACCCCTTAACCACATCCTTTATATTAAAATCATTGATTTCTTTACTTAACTTCCAAAGGTGGCTGAGATATTTGTTATTCCGGAGCTGTAGCTACCCCTTCTAGGGATTTTTAGCCGTGAGTATTATATGTATGTATGCTGTTTTAGTATTGATGAAGACTAAAGAAACTATTATACAGTCAATTCCTATTGAGGTAGGCACATTCCCTTGCATTACACTTAGAAAACCATTCTTACGTTTGGGTAGTATAATTATTATAAATATTACGTTTTAATAGCCATGATTCTGCTTTGACTGCAAATCAGTTAACATAGATGTAAAAAAATATTGTTGGTTCCCTAACCTCATGGCACCAAAAAGCACTTTTTCACTGGCTTCAGCAAATCAGTTTTGAAATTTATCATCATTTCTTGTTCTGTTGGCTGTTGGCAGACAGTTTGTCTTCATATTGCTTAATTCTTATTTATTGGATGCTATTTCTTATGAATTCCGGCTTTGTGCTGTTAATCCTATATAACAAAATATTTTTGTGGTTGAGTTTTTAGGATTCATTCCTCGTGGACCTATAGATAGATGATAAGTGGCTGATGCTATTACGAGTTGGCGAAAAACATATTATAAATGTTTAGAGTGAAAATTTAAAAATATGGAATTTATATTATTTTGTTATAATTAGCGATGGTTATTCATAATGAATGATAAATTTACCTATTTCAAAAGTTCGATAAATTCCCTTTGGCTTCATCATAAGAAAAAAAGTCGCAAGTCGCTTTCCTAATGGTGACATTCATCGAATTCGTACATCAATACAAATATTTTTCATTTCATATTTGTAAAACCATATATTTGTTTAAGTTTTCATTATTTCACGTGTTATTTATACCTTATAAAATACTGGTTGAGTAAAATTAACACTTTGACTCTCAAACCAAGATAAAAGTGGGATAAATAGCACCAATATCTCAACGCCAAAACCATCAGACGGTAAATGAAAACATCGAATCTCGTTGAGAATTAGCAGAGATTAAGCAGAGTACATACTCTAGGGCTGCCATTTCTCTTTTCCGAAATTCAGGATATAAAAGTTAACTAGGTAAATCCCGTTGAAACCTGGAAATAATAGGTAACAGACCCTTGCCTTCCCCTCTGTAGGGCTTTTTTTTTCAGTAAGCTTTTTTATAAGAAATTTTTTACAAGCTATTTTAATTGATTCGGTAACTTATTGCCAGAAAAACACTGTCTGAGATTAACAATGTGTTAAATCCTTATATCTTAAAAACCAAGGACAATATTCCAAATTTATCCAGGGCAGATATAAAATAATGATATAAAATAGTGTCCTAGTCAGACATGACGGATGGCAACCCTAACATACTCTCGCTGAAGCAACCCCTGACTGATGACCAATATAAAGCTAGGGAGATTTGAAACAAAAGGTCTGGAAAATTAAATGGGTAGCTGTTTTATTCGAAGCACTTTGGGATGGCTGGTGGTGCTGGCTACAAATTGAATAATTATCCGCCATTGTCCAAAGTGGAGTGTCGATAATCGGGCAGTTGACCCGTTTCCTTTGTCACTAGAAGGCAAAAGTTGTTTTAATTCGGAAATAGTTATTGATCTTTGTCTAAGAAAGGCACACTAATGAATTTCGCTTATTATACAACATTGTTTTTGGCTTGGTATGTTATTTCTGATTCGGTTTCAATTGCTAAAAAGGCGAAGAGTTAATGACGTTAAAATTATAGATAGTGAAATAAACCGCCCATTGTTTTGGCTATCTATTACGTAAACACTCTACATACGTAAGTAACAGTTACACAAATCAAACCCTCAGAAAGCGATAAGATATTTATGTAGAGCAATCAACTTGGCTTAATAAAAAATGTAAATTTAGATATGTATCGTTGGAAACATTTGTTATGTTTAACCCCGTTGAAGTAGTTCTGGGTCATATGTTGTCTGAAAATCAGTTCTGTGAGTCAAAAGCTCACAGAAAATGCTGAGACAGCACCAATTCGCTGTTTGGGTGGCACGGGAAGTGCATGACAAAATTTTGTATGTTTTTTATTGATTCTCTTTTTTGTTTTTATTTTTTTTTAATATTTTTTATTATTTTATAACTAATTTATTTTACATGTTGTTAAAATTAAGTTGTAAAAATTTATGTTACTTGTTCTTCTTGTGCCTACAAATGGCGAACAAACGTTTTTCTTTCTTTCTTTCTTTATATAAAGGAAGAAAATGTGCTTTAATTTATAGATATTAGTCATAACATTATTAAAATAATAAGCCCGTGATTACTCTATGTGAGCACAATATGGGGAACTCATCACACAATTATACTTACTTTAACCTATACTCACAGCTAAATATCCCAAAAAGTAGTAGCTAGAATTTTGGAATTAGAAATTTCCCAGCCATTTTTCTCATGTCGAGAAAAGAAAAGATTATAGAATATCGGATCACCTTAAGTAATCACTTAAAAAGCTCCAATACCCTTTAGCTAGCGTTATTACAAGCCGATACTTCATGGCTTCACCACTATGAAAAAATATACATTATAAATATTTGCTATATTATATATGTCGTAGGAAAATCGTCAAACTCGGTAACTTATAAGTTTCATTAAACAAACAATACGATATTTTTTTCTTTCGATTGCATCGAAGTTATGTCTTTCTTCTACACTTGCATTTGTATGGAGATATGATTGATTATAGGAACCAGTTATTTAAAATAAACCAACAAAAATTTATAAAACATAACATTTCCAATAAATTTCAAAGCAACAGGTGAAGTATTTTCCCGATTTTTTAAACATGACTGTGACAGAAGAAGACGAAGATACATTCATAAAAGCTACTAATGAAGTTAAGGCTTTGTTATGCCAAGTTGTAGCGATGGATGGGTATGATTGTCCGAATACATCAACCAACTTGGGCTCTAGTTCCAAAACTCTCTGTGAACCTAATGTTGAACTGTCCTCTCTCAATTAAACGAACAACTTTGTGCGGGTAAGTGTTGGTGATAGTTGATAATGATAATAATAAAACACGAGTCCACAGATGATAATAAATATACTGATAAAATTAACAAATTATGATACAAATGATATTGATATGCGCGTCGCGATTGATAGATGATTTTGGACTCACTGATACGCGTTAACGCGGTTCGACCTAAAACTAACTATTGCTGACAAAGGTGTTCGAGTGCATTGCACCGAACATATTCCCACCGGGACAAGATATCCTGATTAAATACAATTTAAATGCTAAATTACAACTCTACCCCTTAATAACCCAAATTATATCATAGGAAACTTAAATTAAACAATCTCTATTTAATAAACGTAACTAGTCATTAAATTATACCCCAATTAAAGTAAACAATATTTAAAATAAAAATTCAATTAAACTTTATACTCGACTATCTTCAACGTCAATGTACACTCTTTTAGTAATTATGGGAGATGTTGCTATGTCCACCATTGATTGGCTTTGCTCACTTAACACATAACCACTAGGCTGACGGTCAGCCGTGCTCTGCTTTCGCGCACTTATCACACTATCACTAAAAACACTATCACTTAACACTCTATCACTTATCACTCTATCACTTATCACTCTATCACTTATCACTCTATCACTTATAACACTTAATTCAGTCTGCTGCTGTGGCTCGGCGCGGGGAGCGCGTCCCGGGCTCCCGCGCCGCCGCCACCACACCGCCACTGCTAGCCCGACGGCTCCTGCCACCCCCATGTATGACACTACATACTGGTGAATGTCATGTCCCGACAGTTCTATATCTTCATTCATATCTTCATGCTTTAATAATTCAATTTTTTGCTTCACGTCGCTGAGTGAGGTTGAAAGGTTTGTGTCGCTAGTGCTATAGTTATACGCAGTGGGCATGGTTAAATTCAAAAAGTGATTTATTGGTGCTATTTCAAAGTCATAAATCATCTGATGACTGATGTTTAACGTATTTGTTTGTGGTATGTTCGAATAAAATGTGAAATCTCTCCCTTTAGCTATACATTTATTTTCTAAGCGTATAATACCAGAATTCTCCAATTGTATGGTCTTAATATCATGGTCGCAAATAATTCTCATGGTGTATAAGTAACAATGAAAATATAAATATGTAGAAGGCTCTGTTAATTCAAACCATTGATCCATGCATGTAGTTGTTTGTATTTGACAATTTCCATTATTATCTAATTTACAAAAGTTTTCTTCTGCACTCATTTGTTTAATAGGGCTATTTAGTTTGCATAAATAAACCTTTCTTTGGTGTAAGCACTGCTGTAGTTCATAATTATTAGTGTCTATGTATGCGTCCTTCGGTAAATTCATTGCAACATGAGATGCTCTTGGAATTATTTGGATCATTCTGTCGTTAATATTGTGTGGGACAGCAATTAATTTATATAATTGGAAATTATCACGACTGATCAGAGGAAATTTGATTTCAAATATCACGTAGTCGTTAGTTATTCTTGATTTTACGCTTAAAAGCTTGTATATTTCGTGATAGCCGCTTGATATATCTTCTATCGGTAATGTAAGGTCATTCGTGAGTTGGCTAGATATAATTTGCAACTCCTTTCGGAACTGTTCCGGGCTCAGAAGATGTATGTTAAAGCGCCCATGATAAATATCTAATAATGTGCTCAATAAGGCATCTTGCACCCTCCTTAAATTTGATATTATGTTAACAGCGGTGATAGATGTCAGTGAAAAATCTTCAGATATGGTTAATCTACTAACTTGTAAGGTAACGTTGTCAATCGAGGTATCTAATTTGTAAAGATGCTTGCTGATAGTTTTATGCTGATTCGTCATGATTTCTTCGGTTCTTTTCAAAAGGTTATATTCAGCTTCGATTACTGAGGTCTGATTTTTATAGAGCGTATATATATGTTTGGTATTTTCTTTTAATAATTTAATATCTTGTGTGTATTTTTCTGCGAATCTCTCATCTAATATACCGAACAAGCTGTTTGCAACATAACCCACGCCGTCGATAAGGCCGCGGCGCCGACGCTGTCTGGAGTGAAACCCTTCTCTTGTTTCAAATGCCTGATTCAGCAGAAGCTCATTGTAGTATTGTAATTCCTTTTGATCGTGTTCTAATTGTTTTAATATCATATTGCATCGTGTGTGGTCTTGAATTATCGCACATATCTTTTGTAAATATATTAAGTATTTTTCAGTTGCTCGAAATCCTTCCCAATAAGGAGCCATATTAAAGTAACTTATCATAGTCCAGTCATCGCGAATAAGTCTTAAGTTCGCAACAGGGTCGAAATAAAGGGACTTGTTATTGTGATCAAACTTTGACAACGTGAACATAGCTTCTGAAGGTGATAAAATTGTCATGAATAGTAATAATGATATTGCCATAGAAATAAAACTTGTTTTCTGTGTGTTTTGCTTGACCTTGATAGGGGGGCGATTCGTGTCTTCTGATTTTGCTTCTTTATTGATTGCTTTTGGGTTTTGATTATTTTCGGTCTTAGTTGAAAGCGGTAACAATGATATTTTAGTGATTGGTCTCTTCAGATACCCATTTTTAGTTTTTAAAGTAACTACTCTAACTAACCCATCGCTTCCTGGGTGAACTTCAACTACTCTTCCCATTGCCCATTTCCCTGCTGGAAGGTTCTCTTCGTGGAGGAAAACCACGTCTCCTATCTCAATGTTTTTTCTCTGTTTTGTAGATAATGTTATTTTTACTCCACCGTGATATGTTAGTTCGTGAGCTTGGTCAATAATTAATTGTGTTAATCTGTGATTATGCGGAATTGTCATAGGATGCTTTGTTTCAAATGGCAAATCAGCATTTCTTAATCTTCCTCCGACACGTAAAATTCCAGTTGAATCGAGATATGGCTGTAAATTTAATAGTTTGCTGTTCGTATTCACAGTTTGCTTTTTCTTTAAATTATTTATGTCATCACTAAACTCGCAGTATTGTATATGTTTCACAATACGTAATTTTGCAGCGTTGAGTTCCGGTAAGGTAATATATGTAGGTCGCTGCACTCGACACGGTGTCAATGCTCTAATGACCCATGCTAAAATTAAAATGATTTTTGTAAATGAATTATATTTTTTTAACAATTGATTAATTATGCTTCTATTATCTTGTTTTATTACAACATTACATGATCTTTTTATTTCGTGATTTGTAGAGTAATTAATGCGTTGATAATTAATTTCTGAGAGCTCTGATAAATACGTGGGCCCTTTCCACCACAATGATTGATTTTTAAGCTGGGAAAACGTTAAACCACGACTTGCTGCGTCGGCAGGGTTATCGTTGGTTTTTATATAATTCCAATAGTCGGCTGGTATAACTTCCTTAATCTTTTTTACTCTGTTTGTGACAAATGGTTTCCACCGGTTCTGATCTCCATGTAGCCATCCTAAAACAACCATTGAATCACACCATCCGTACAATTTAATTTCGTAGTTGCTAAAACATTCCATAACCTTTTTTGTTAGTTTTGCAAGTAGTTCAGCTCCGCATAGCTCTAATCTTGGTAATGATACTGATTTGTTGTATGGTACTAATTTAGTTTTCGCCGCTATCAATACAACTGAACACTGAAATTCCTTAATAACCCTTGCGTATAAAACTGCAGCGTAAGCTTTTGTCGACGCGTCGCAGTAGCCATGAATTTCGAATTTGACTCCCTGTGACGTTCCGATCCAGCGTGGGATTTTAATATCATTAATGTTGTTGATGTCTTCTTTCATTTTAAGCCACTCCATTTTAAGTTTGCTAGGTAACTCGTCATCCCATTTTAAATTTTCGCGCCACACAGCTTGGAATAATAATTTTAACTTAGTAACTACCGGGGCTATCCAACCCAAAGGGTCAAATATTTTGGAAATCTCGGCTAATAATTTCCGCTTAGTGATTTTAGTGACTGGTTGTACGTTAATATTATGTTGAAAAGAAAATTGATCTTCGTTTGTGTTCCATTGAACTCCCAATGTTTTTGATGACGAATCGAATTTAAAGTAATACAAGTCGTTTGAATGATTAATATCTTCTCTGAGGTTTTTTAATAGTTGGGGTTCATTTGACGACCACTTCCTTAAAGTAAATCCTCCTGCTTTTAATAACTGATTCAACTGATAAATGTGCTTCTGACCTTGAAATATATCGTCACACCCATGGACAAGGTCATCCATGTACATAGATTTTTCGACTATTTTTGCGGCCTCGGGATAATTTTGTTTCTCATCAGTGGCCAAACGTTTTAAAGTCATCATAGCGAGAAACGGTGCAGCTTTAGTGCCGTATGTTACAGTCATTAATTGATAATCGGTTAATTTGTGATTAAACGAGTCTCTCCATACTATTTTCTGCAGACTTTGATCATTTTCGTTAATCATTATTTGTCTATACATTTTTTCAATATCGGCAGTATAGGCATATCGATATTGACGGAATTTCAAAATTAATGATTGTAAATCTAATTGAAGGTTTGGCCCTTTATGCATTAAGTCATTGAGACTATTTCCGGAAGTTGTTTTTGCTGATGCGTTGAATACCACCCGAACCTTTGTAGTGCTAGATTCTGCACGGAGCACTGCTTGATGGGGTAGGTAGCACTGTGTATTTGATGGGTCGTTATATGATATCTTCATATGATTTAAATCAATGTATTCCTTCATAAAATCTTCATACTGTTTAGTTAATTCGAGCCGTTTGATAAGTGATTTTTCCAAATTATTAAATTGTGCAACTGCTAACGCTTTCGATGATCCTAATTCCTTCTCATATCCCTCTCTCATAGGTATTCTTACTTCATATCTTCCGTCTGGCCTACGTCGTGTGGTTTCTTGATAATATTCAATGCATTTCTGATCTTCTGAAGATAATTCGGGCTTATCGCTGATATCTTCTATCTCCCAAAAGTTTTTTATATCTTGTATCTGAGTTAAGATGACGTTACAGTGGAATGATTGTATTTTTCCGCAAAGTAACCACCCTAACTGTGTTCTTTGTGCGAGTGGTTCATACTGACTTCTTCCCCTTATTAAACCCTCTTGCATGATACTGGAATAAATATCTGCCCCTAAGAGTAAATCGACTGGGCGACTTATATAGAACTCCTTGTCTGCTAAATCGATGTTGTAAATATGAGACCAATTTTGTTTAGGTAATGATGAATTTGGAAGATTTTTTATTAATTGATTCATTATAAGCACCTCGATGTTTAATGAGAAATTGTTATATATCGATTCGATAGTTATATTAAGTTTTCCTTTGCAGTTACTTTCGTTTTCTCCGACTCCAAAGATAACACCCTTACAATGCTGACGTTTTAAACCAAGTTGTTGAGCCGCGTGTTCAGTTATAAGTGATATTTGCGACCCTTGATCGATAAGGGCACGCATGATTTTGTATGATCCGTCGTTTGCTCTTACTTTAATCATTGCTGTGGATAACAAAATCTCTGAGGCATTTTCTTGCGTAACATGCGATGTTCTTACTTGACTATCATTTTGCTGATTCCGGTAAATCGGTCGTATGTTCGAACTAGCTGGATTTGAGGTCGTCGGCCTCCGAACTGTAGCGTCATGTATTAATGTATTATGGCAATCTCCACAAATGCGACAACGGCGTACTGAAAAACATGGTTTACCGTAATGTGAATACAGACAATTTTTGCATATATCTAATCTTGTAAGCGTTCTTAGTTTCATTTCATTTGATTGTTCTATAAATTTTTGGCAACTGAATAAACCATGATCTAATTTACACAATGGGCACTTGATAATTGGAGCTGTGACATGATAGGATTTATTAAACTGTTTTGGCGATTGGCTGTTGCGGTGATAAGTGGGATACTTGTTATAAGCGTTAGCGTTCATAGCGTGAGGCTTTTTAGGGTAGCCAGAGTAGTTGTTTGAGTTTAAATAGGTTTCTTTCTGTGGTATATCCTGCTTTCTTCTGGATTGCTCAAGCATCGTGAATTTGTTCTCCAAGAATTCTAACAGTTCTTGTAAATTAGGTAGTTCTCTCGGCTGTTTTAATGACTCGACATAATCTGCATGGGTTTCATTATCTAATTTTTGTGCAAGGATATGGACTATTATTGGGTCCCAAGTGCTTATATCCACACCTAAGTTCTTAATAGCATTAAGGCTCTCCTTTGTGGTGTCATGAAGTTTCTTAATCTGAATTAAAGATTGATGTTGCAAATTAGGCAGATTAAGTATGATATTAAGATGAGAGGAAAAAATTAATTTCTTGTTTTCATATCTATGGTTTAAAATGTCCCAACACGTTGTATAATTTTCAGAGCTTATTTGTAAGTGCTGAATTAACCGTTCTGCATCGCCTCTTATTTTACCTTTTAAATATTGCATCTTTTGCGACTTAGACAATGATGGATTGAGATGCACAGCTTCCATGAAAAGGTTTTTAAATGACACCCATTGATGGTAATTGCCTGTAAAGACTGGAATATCTATCTGTGGCGTTATATATTCCCTGTGCGAAACTGACCACAACTTTATATTAATTTCTTCTTTCAGTTTATTATATATATTTTCATGATACGTAAACGACTCTTCGTAGGATTCATCTTCACTATCTACAATAGCCTCTATCTCCCAGTGAAGTGAGTCGATAACCGACCAGCGTGATTGCAATTGTTTTAGCGTGTCCTCAAATTTCCATTTTTCAGCAATAGTATCTATATTAATGCCCTTTATGGTTCTCATGAGTGCTTTAAAATTAATTGATTGTTTATTTAGCATTTCATCCAATCGTTTATTAATGATGTTTGAATAAGTAGCCTCTCTGTACTTTTCTTCCATAAAATCGTCCTGTTGCTGTAACCCACCTGATCTGGTATTTCCCGCTCTTTCGCTCTGGTTGCATGGATTCGGAGTCTCTGCTCTAGCCTGCGACGTACTTGGTTTATCATTGCTAGCGACACTCAACTGATCATACACACTCCTTTCCGTTGTTTCCCCTGCTTGCTCTGATGCTAAACGATTTAAATAGTTTTTGATTCCCGAATATAGCTGTTCTGCCTTGTCAAATTCCCGACGAGCGAAATAAGGACGCTCTTTATCCTCATACGGAATTAAGGATTTATGATTGGCAAGATACTCTATCCAATACGCTTCTAATGTTTCTAACTTCCGCTTGATATAGGTAGGGGCAGATTTTCGATCTGCTCCATCCTTTTTAATATTGTTAAATAGTTTTTCCATGATAGACAAAAGTTCAGATTGTGCATTGTAGACATCCTCCATTGTTAAAAAATACTGATATTGATATTAATAGAAATAATTGGAAAGATCTTACTTCGTATCCGCCTTCAGTTACTCCAAACCTGATATTGATATTTCACTTTAGTCCAACACTACCCAATTCCGTCACTGGTTCACCACGAGTTTTTAGAGTTTAATTTCCAAAACGCGAGGTCCCGCTACGGAGCTCGATGGACCAAAAAATGTGCGGGTAAGTGTTGGTGATAGTTGATAATGATAATAATAAAACACGAGTCCACAGATGATAATAAATATACTGATAAAATTAACAAATTATGATACAAATGATATTGATATGCGCGTCGCGATTGATAGATGATTTTGGACTCACTGATACCCGTTAACGCGGTTCGACCTAAAACTAACTATTGCTGACAAAGGTGTTCGAGTGCATTGCACCGAACAAACTTAATCGTCAACTTGCCAGCATAAGTGACGCTGCTGATCAACTACGTCAGCCTTCGAGTTCGAGCAGTGGGGCTGATTGGTCTTCACTAGTCCACGTAAATATGAAAACGGGGGGGGGGAGTATTGGCTACGGAGAAAATTCTAAAAAATGCATTGCAAAAACTACAGGCTATTCCACCAACCAGCGTCGAATCCCAAAAATCATTTACCATAGCTGGAATTTTTGGTAATTGGTAATTGCCGAATACTCGATGCTTTTACGTTTTTGAGATCACATTCCTTAAATAATACTATCTAGAAATGTAGAATTAATGTTATTATAAAATATTTATTTCATTGAATGTGAATTTTGAAAATTTCATGTGCACGCAAAGTGATAAATTATTTGTATGTTACATATTACATACATTGTTTTATGTAAGTCTGACTAAATTTCCTTGTACCTACTCGTTGATTATTACCAAACAACAGTTGCTTTTAATTTATCTGACTGATTTTACATGTGATAGACACATAAGTGTTATAATTTTAGTATTAAAAGTAAGAGTTCTTCATATATTTTTTTTATTTATTCATTTTTTTAAAATATAAACTGTTTGATAAATGAATAGAACATTAACTCCTATTTTATCAAATATTAGCAAAAAAATAAATAAAAACGGAATTTGTGGAACGATTTAAAAATACTTCGAAAAAACCGAATAATCTGAATTCAGGTGTGACAAAAATCTGAAAATTCGGATTTCAAAATAATCCGTACCTTGCAATCCCAGTGGCAGTGAACTAAAGAAGGGTAATTTCTTTAGTGCACTGCCACTGTCAGTAAGAAGTAAGGTCTATAACTGAAATTAGAGTGTGCTAAAAAAACAGGCGTCCGATATGTGGGTATACAAAACATAAATTTCGTATTTTATTTGGAAATTGGGTTGCACAAGAATAACCTTAATATAGAGAATAGATGGATTCCCGTAGCAAGTAAGGACGCTGGCTAAACAAAGGTGGTCATATCGGGTTCCAAACAAGCAAATATTAGTAATTTTACCGAGATAGATAAAGTTAGGCTGCCTTCCGGATGTTACTGGTCGTATTTCAACAAGGCTTTTTGCTGTCTAAATTAGTTTGGGTTTTACTTAGTTGCTATTTTGGTATTTAATTAAAAATCAAATGATTTATTTTAGACACTTGTCCGAGTATGCTGTTTAAAAATTACTCGTACGCATATTCGTATTAATGAATTTTACTTACATTTACAGTTAGCGAAATTTATCAATTATAATTTATTGGAAATTGAGAGAAATTAGATAATAAGTAAATCATTGTATTAAAATATTATACAAACAAGCAAACTTATGTCACTAGTTTTATGGAAAACCTTTTATTTTACAATCTTTTCCCCACTCAATTTCCAAAAGTGTCTGAAATTTCTTGTTCTGAAGCTCTGGATACCCCTTTTAGGGATTTATAGTCGTGCGTCTGTGAGTATGTATTGGAAAGCAGAGATGCTACTTTTTACGATGGTAAAAAATAACTCTCACGCTTTATTTACATTCATGAACGTTTCATGCATACCCTTTTATTTTACCCACATAGGACACTGTCATCTATTCTTTCTATGAATGAACCTAATTAACTTTATCACAGTATTATATTATATTTATAGCCGTGAGTATATGTATGTGTGTATATGTCGCAGGAAAATCGTCAAACTCGTTAACTTATAAGTTTCTTAGCTTATCAAAAACGATCCCGACTCACATATTTCCTGAGTTGAGACCGTTATTTTACAAGATTCCAAAAAACTATCAGGTAAGATGTAAATTCGCATGCTGTTTGACGGATTTCCGTCAACTAACAAGTTTCCTTTTTTG
>OY755178.1:6846399-7041206 GCA_963576735.1 Bedellia somnulentella
ATTTGTCTTTTTGATGCGGTTAATTTATCACGATTGTTACGGTGAGGGAAAACATCGTGAGGAAATTCACATGGCCGAGTTGTACTTAGCCATGTGACAATGTATTCGTACAAAACGGTAATAGGCCTGCACCCTATCACGTGAATACACTGTGTAAGCAAAACGTGGGTACCTACTTTGGACACTAGGTGGCGCTGTCACGTGATGTTTAGAAGTATTGGTACCCCTGCCAACTACTTCGGGGATAAACGGCGTTCACGCTAAACGTCTAAACGTTCACGTTTATGTTGATGTTATGTGTTATATTACCGTTATCGAACTAAGCGAAAAATCTTAAAAAAAGTAAGAAACTATTGTAACAATCTAAAACCATACTACAGTTTACTGCGTTTTTACGATCGCGCTTATACGTAACGCTCCATGAAGGTAGGATGTCCCTAATAAAATCGGTGTGCTCGTAAATCAAACTTGGCATACAAAGTCCATCTATTGTCTTTACGTCGCCGGAACTACAAGTATGTCTCTCTGGAGACTGTCTCACACACAACCACTCAGGCTTTGCATCGATATATGTGGGCTTTCTCAAGGGTTTCTTGAAATATTATCGGATATCTGTAAACTTAGTTATGTTTACTTAAAGGATGATTTAATGCCTATGATGTATTTTGGATATTGTTGTTTGTTTGACGAATTACAATTTATTGTCATAAATATTTCTCATTAGATATGAAATTAAGCACATACATATACTCACGGCTATAAATCCCTAGAAGGGTTAGCCAGAGCTAAGGAATAAAAAATTCCTCAGCCACTTTTGGAAAGTTGAGTGGGGAACATGTGCATACAAACATATTTTTACGGCTATAAATTCGAAAAAAATCCTAAGCCCACAAGTCACCTCTTGTAAAAACCGTGAAAAACAAAAGGGGTTCATGGTATTGATTTTTTCTTATTATACCATTTTAAAACAAAGAAATAGCATAAGTTTAGTCATATTCGCACAATTTGTAACTCGAACGTTCCGGCGATAACACCAATCGAACGATATATCATCGAGCTAGCCTGATTTATACTGAAACCACAATTCTTCCGCACCAACTTTAAATGTTCTTTGCTCTCGTACCTCTTTCGTAGTTTTACTTTTTCTATGAAAAAGTAACAAAGTTTAAGGTATAACTGACAAATGAAATATTTGTTTAATTTACTATATTATTAAGATTTTTACGCGACATGATAGTCCAGTGGGTAGAACACCCGCCCGAAAACAGAAGGGCGTGAGTTCCAATCCTGGTACGGGCCTACACCAATTTGTCTTTTGTAAAGTCATATGTGTGGTTAATTTATCATGGTTGCTAACGGTGAGGGAAAACATCGTGAGGAAACCCACATGGCTGAGTTGTACTTAGTCATGTGACAGTGTATTCGTACAAAACGGCGATAGGCCTGCCCCCTATCACGTGAGTACACTGTCTAAGCAAAACGTGGGTACCTTCTCTGGAAACTAGATGGCGCTTGCCATGTGAGTTCAGGAGTATTGGTACCTCTGCCAACCCCTTCGGGGATAAACGGCGTGAACGTTTATGTTTATGTATGTAAGATTTTTACCTTAATTTGTTTAAAATACAAAGCAATTCATAATAAGCAATATAAATAAAAAAAAATATAAATGGTAAGTCTAATCTTTCTGGAACTAAAAAAAGCTTCTATCAATCCACGGGATTGACATCAAGATCCAGCGCTTTTTGTTCAAATAGTGAGCTGGATCATGTCTAAAATATCAGTTACGTGGCAAATTGTTCTAAAGCAAAATGTTATAAATATTATAAAGTGAAGCCCGCTCGTTATTACATTACAGCGCGGTTTCCTTTGTACAAGAGGTAACTTTACAAATTTAACACTTTCCAGCTATTTCAGAATTTTTGGAATTTGCACGAGCGTCGTTACAAGCTGGTTGCATTGTAACGTTATTTCTAACTCCTGGGATGCTGTACCCAGAAGCCAGAAATAACTAAAGGAAAAAAAAAAAGAAGGAAACGGAAGGTTAGATAATAAATGAAAGATATATATATCACAACAATAATTAATAATAAAAAAAAAATACACCAAAACACTCCTAATAAAATAATCCCCTAACTTAACAAAATTATAATATAAAAGCACTCAGCTTTTAAAACCAGCTCCTCCAGTTAAATAAAACAAAGGTATCGGAATCAAAGTAGGTAACGTACCATTATATATTTATTAACATAAACATAAACGTTCACGCCGAATATCCCCGAAGGGGTTGGCAGAGGTACTAATACTTCTGAACATCACGTGACTTTGTCACCTGGTGTTCAGAGTACCCACGTTTTGCATGGACAGTGTACTCACGTGATAGGGGGCAGGCCTATCGCCGTTTTGTACGAATACACTGTCACATGACTAAGTACAGCCATGTGGGTTTCCTCACGATGTTTTCCCTCACCGTTAACAACCATGATAAATTAACCACACATATGTCTTTAGAAAAGACAAATTGGTGTAGGCCCGACCCAGGATTCGAACACTAGTCGCTTGCACGATAACCAAGTGTTCTACCCACTGGGCTATCACGGTTGCTATTTATATTGTAAAATAACTAGATTGACAAAAATAAAATAGACAGGTAGTTATACAAAATATCATTTTTAAACACTTACAACACAAATTTTGTTTTTAAATCCAAAGCTGAACAAGGCACATTTTTTTAAAACTAAGTCAAATTTAAGAATCTAGAGGACGTTTTACTGGCAATAATCACAGCCCATTATTATCAAAAAGAGTAATACTATAATTATCTTATTTTTCATCTTTTGTCAAGTAAATATAAAAAGTCATAAGCTTAAAACTTATGGATAATCTTTAACAATTGCACAATCTTTGTATATTGTCTGTTTCTCTTATACGATTCTGATCTCGTAGTACAGGATCGCTTCTTATTTTTTGGCGTCGCTTTTGCTCAGCCAATCTTTTTCTTTCTTTTCTCTCCTCTTCGGTTAATTTTTTTTTGGACATCACGACACCTTAAATTAAGCAGCCCATTATTATCATCATCTAAAGAATATGTGTGAGTGAGCGATTTAGGTCTACTAGGTATTTCATCACGATGAATTAACATTTCATTTATAAGTTTGAAGATACCTCTGAGTTGGATGTATCAAATAAAATAAATCTGTCATATTTTTTTCGATTCCTATACTAATTGTCAGTACTAATAGCGCTAATTAGTATGTGGCGGTCGAAAAATTTTATAAGCTTTGAAGCCTAGTATAAAATATCTTCCTTAACACGGATCTTATAATATTGTCTCATTGTCATATAATACCTTGTATTAACTATGAGCTCATAGTAAGCTTGAAAGCATATTTTGTTAAATACGTAAAAATTCCATAAGACCTGTTTTGTTATTCGCTATTACTGTAATACTTTAGATTTAATCATACCAAGGCAATGAAAAAATTGATTATGGGAATGAAACACTATGCCACGGAAATGAATCACCAGGCCATGGAAGTGAATGACTATGCCATGGAAATGAAAAATCAGGTCACGGCAATGAAATTCTTTTCATTTTAGTGGCTGTTTTTTCATTTCCATAGCAAATTTTGGCCACGGAAACCATGAAAATGAAAGCATGGCAATGAAAAACAAGGCAAAAATGTTAAATTACATATAACTTATTTATTATTCGAATGATTAAATACGAAACATACATCTATAATAGAAATAGTGTTCTATTGAATACCTTTACAAGAAGACAATCTTTCAAAAACATAAGTTATACCTACCCATGGCAATGAAAGAGAAAATGACGAGTAACGAAAAAAAATGATACTTACATTTAAGGCGCGAAAACGCAGATACTTATGTACTTCCTCCTACGTTGAGCACTTGGGCGGCATTAAGACGTAACGTTTAGCGCAGAGTGGGGGTGAAGAATGTCTTTTAATAAAATGATATTCCTAAATAAGTATAGGGCATGGTAATGAATGGTGTTCCTGGGACAAATGAGTTTGTAGTAACTATTAGTTGTATTGTTTAAATATTTGAATAAACGTTTTTCGCAACGATACTACAACTATTCAAGTAACAAATAAAGCTATGTTTTTGTAAAAACAATCAATAGTTTTTTTTCAATAAGCTATAATTCACGTCAAGGTGGCGTGCGGACAACCTCGGAAATGAAAAATTTAGAGGTTTAATGTTTTTTTGTGGAATATCTATTAGTCCTATAACTAAAATATTTATGGCTCCGCATAGATTACTATTTCATTTCATTAGAAAAAAATATTTAAAAGTTATAACTACGTTTTTTCGTATGGATTTAATCGATGCCATGTTATAAATGGCCCCGGGAAATTCACTCTTCTCATAATTCTACATTTTGAATTATACAACCGAAATCAAAAGCGTAACATTATGAAAGTGTACTTATTTATTTAAAAAACTAAAGTGCACATTAACATTGTAAAGAGGGCTGCTCGTAAAACTAATGTGAATTGTGCGCTTCGCTACATCAAAGTGTTTAATCCCTGTAATAATAACAATGCACTTGCCATGCATAAAATATTATACTCAGAAAACACTTTATGGTGGTTGTAACAAACATTATGTGATTTGATGTGGCATTCGTGGTCCAGTAAATGATTCAATATATTTAAAACTTCAGTATATTCAAATAACAAAACTAGTGACCACGTCTGTGGCCGAACCGATAGGTAATTGGGTTTGGAGGTTGCGGCTTTGAGTCCGACATGAGAGCAAAATTTATTTGATATGCATAAATGATTGTTTCTTACTCAATACCTTATGCAATGTATGAATTAAAGACGTTGTTACTGTTTGATTATATGTTTATTAGCCTCTTACGATACCCGCGGGAAGAAATGGGTAAGTACTATTCTAATTACGATCCATTGTCTCTGCCAACCCATTTGCTACTAATACCGTGAGCGTTTTACGTAGGATGTCAACCATTTAAACTCTTTAAAAAGTAGCTGACAAGTCATGGGAATTACAGGTTCGTAGTCGCGTAATAAAGAGCTGCCTTCTGGTTGGAACGTCGCCAACGATACTTTTGTTCTATTTATTCACTTTGTTTACTGCTAATTGTTTGTTTCTTACACTTCAGTTGGACCACAGATTGCATAAAGCCCATAGCACACGACGTTTTTTATACGCGCGCATGGCGCGCAGATGACGCGCGTATACGCGCTTCATACGAGATTTGAACGCAACCTTGTACTCTAAGCACATGGGGCGATCGTGAAACAGCAATACAGACGCGCTGTAGCTTTTGCGTTTTGATCAGAGACTGTTCTGTTCAGTTGTACAATGGCGTCGGTTGAGACAACACTGCGTACGTTGGCCTTAGTACTCCTTTTAAAACGAAAAAAAAGTAAAAAAAAGCGAATCTATTGGATAGACCCATTTACGAGTGAAAAAAGATTGAGTGGTCATTATCATACAACGTTTAAAAAATTGATAATACGTAGAAGATGGAAGAAATTTTATAATTGTTATCGAATGTCACATTCGTCATTCCAAGAACTTCTTTTGATTCTAAAACCAGAGTTAACTCGTCAAAATACAGTAATGAGATCATGTATATCGGCAGAAGAACGTTTGCTCATCACATTGAGGTAAGAAAACAACTAGTTTTTTATTTATTTATTTATTATGTATTTATTTATTTATTGACCTGATGCAGTTTAAATCATTCGCACTTAGATTATTAATAAGAGAAAAATATTTATTCGATATCATCATACATGTCAGTTAGGATATCGGAGTCATTTGTAACCGATTCATTGCTATCCAAATTTTGGAGTGAACTGACAGATTCGTTTCTTGGCACTGATTGATTACTTGGATAAGGGGCTGAAATTCAGACTGATATCCAGATCCAGACTGATATCCATACTGATGTTCATATTGAAATGCACCTTGGTATCTATTTTCATGTAATGTTCTCGATAACTGTCCCATATTTTTATATTTACGTTTGCATCGCTTTATACGCGCGTATACGCGCTTCATGAATGCAAACGCAAAAATCAGCGCCAACGGCGCCGAAAACGCGCGTTCCTAATACGCGCGTCGTCGGCGCGTATAAAATACGTCGTGTGCTATGGGCCTAAGAGTTTTTAGTTTACGACATTCGAAACCTTTTTAATTAACGGTCAATTTAATTATAATTTTAGTTACATGCCCTTATTTCTTCTATATACGACATTAAATTAAAATAATACCTAAAAATAAATAAATTTATAAAAGTCAAACAACAAGTTTAACTTAATTAGACCACCGCTTGGCTAGGTGTTCGTATGATTTGTAATTTCAAAATATTTGTAAATACAACAGCATATAGTTTTAAAATGTTAACAAATTTAATGTGAGACTTCCAGTAATGCTTTTAACATTCTTTTCACCTCTCCACGCACACTTGTGAAAAAGTTTTTCTTCTTTTGACGGGAAAACGTGGCCTATTTTGCCGACTCCCGAAATAAGCCGCTCTAGGCTCCAGCCTACCGTTAAATCCGCCACTGTGTAAGGGTGTTTTTTATATGAATACTAGCTTTTTACCCGCGACTATGTCCGCGTCGACTACATTTTTTGCATCCAAATTATATAAAAAAATGAATACAATTTATATTAAAAATATAAAAGACATTGAGGCTTTTTAAGTGTTTGTTCAGCGATGCAGTTGGAGACCCATCACTTAAATCCTTTATTTGACTACCTTTTCCCCATTCAACTTCTTAAAGTGGATGAAGAATTACTTTCTCCGAAGCTATGGCTACCCTTTTTGGGATTTATGGTCGTTACTGTATATATACTCATGAATAATTGATGGATGAATTTGATAAATTCTTTAAGTAGTTGTTATCACAGTC
Source organism: Bedellia somnulentella (assembly GCA_963576735.1). Classification (NCBI taxonomy): domain Eukaryota; kingdom Metazoa; phylum Arthropoda; class Insecta; order Lepidoptera; family Bedelliidae; genus Bedellia; species Bedellia somnulentella. The sequence continues at coordinate 6,853,317 of OY755178.1, forward strand.
AATCACACCAAGTTTCAAGTTTCTAAATACAGAAATGTCAAAAATCTCTATACTCACTTTCATTTGCTATTTCAACCCCTTAGTGCCATTAAATATATGATAAGAATCATGAAACCAAACATTTTGTACCAAATTTCTATGTTCAAGTTATTATTCATAAATAAAAGATGTTATTAAAGGAAAGAAAAATTTCGACACTGGACGCGGGTTCGAACCCCGCCAGTGTCGAAATTTTTCTTTCCTTTAATAACATCTTTTATTTATGAGTAATAATCCCCACATGAGGAATTCATGTCAAAAAACATTAAATTCAAGTTATTATGTTCGTATTAGTCCAACCATGTTAGTGACAACCGTGATAGCCCAGTGGGTAGAACACTCGGTTATCGTGCAAACGACTAGTGTTCAAATCCTGGGTCGGGCCTACACCAATTTGTCTTTTCTAAAGACATATGTGTGGTTAATTTATCATGGTTGTTAACGGTGAGGGAAAACATCGTGAGGAAACCCACATGGCTGAGTTGTACTTAGTCATGTGACAGTGTATTCGTACAAAACGGCGATAGGCCTGCCCCCTAGCACGTGAGTACACTGTCCATGCAAAACGTGGGTACTCTGAACACCAAGTGACAAAGTCACGTGATGTTCAGAAGTATTAGTACCTCTGCCAACCCCTTCGGGGATATTCGGCGTGAACGTTTATGTTATGTTATGTTTATGTTTAGTACGGACAGTAACTATTGATTTTCGGATCTTTCATCGCGTGTTACAACATGAGTTTAGTTTTATAATTATATAACTATATAACTATTTGTGCCGTGTAGTGTCGGCTTAGAATAACACTACCCCATTTCTACCCGTGGATGATCGTAAGAGGCGACGAAGGGTATAGGTGATTTTTGGGCGATGTGGTTGGAGACCCGTCACCAAAAACATTTATTTATACCATCTTTTCCCAATCAACTTTCAAAAGTGGCTGAGGAATTTTTCACTCCAAAGCTCTGGCTACCCCGTTACGGGATTTATAGCCGTGAGTATATGTATGTATGTATGTAGTTGTTTTAATTGTAATATTCAATCGCGAGAGTATTTGAAAATACTAAGTACGGATAGTAGTTTGGAGGCCCGGTGGGTGCTGCCCCCTATACTGACCGGTGGTGATGGTGGGTGAGTTTGCAGCAGAGATTGCTCGGGACTATGGGGATTGTCCGAGATAAATGATATCCTATGTCATGTTGCGATAGTTCTTGCTATTATTCTGAGCTAACACAACAACTTTTTTTTTACTAAAAGCTTGTGTCCTTTGAGTTTTGATCCCAGGTTTCTCGAATGTTTATAGAGGTTAGATTTACCGCTACGCCACAGAGACGCTAACTTTGACGGCTAATTTTGAATACCTATTATTTTTTTACATATATACTCACGGCTATAAATCCCTAGAAGGGATAGCCAGAGCTAAGGAATTAGAAATTCTTCAGCGACTTTTGGAAAATTGAGTGGGGAAAAGATGGTAAAGTAAATGTTGTTGGTGATGGGTCTCCAACCGCATCGCCCAAAAATTCGTTATTTTCTTATAGTTTTACTATTGACAAACAATTAAATTTACTCCCACTTCCTCTGTATAATCCCGCATTTTTATACCCTACCGATGTCGAGAGCTAAAATCCACAATTCAATGTAAAATGAAGAATAGTAAATAAAGACAAAACAGCAAGTAAGTTAATAATAATATAAGTAAATGATTCGAAAAGTGCACCGAGTAATTGTATGAGCTAAAGGTTAAAGCGCAAGATATTCCACTTCTTACGTATCTTTAAAAACATCGATACCATAGTCAAAAAATGGCTTAAAAACACCCAGCGCCATCTATTCCTCAAGAACTAACGTAACGTAAATACTTACACCAATTAGTAATTACTTTATTTAAATAGTTATTTCAGGATAAGTAGATGTGACAAAACAGTTTAGACGATAAAACAAATTGTACGTCATCCATCAGGGATTCCTCGTTTTCAAGGATATATTATCGTATCATTTAGCTTCTAAATTTACATGTTTATATTCGTTTGCAATATATTACCTTGTTTTAAACGACACACAGCGCCATCTCCAATCCATCCAGCAAGCAAACAATAGTTTAGTTTTCCCTCGGGAATATATTTTTTCCGGGATAAAAGTATCCTATTATTTAATCTGGACTTTTAAATATACATCTGCAAAATTTCAAAGCAATCGGTTCAAAGGTTGAGTAGTTACAGCGTGAAAGCGGCACAAGCAAACAAACTCACTTTCCAATTTATAACATTAATACTTATAATATTTGTGTTTATTTGTGTGAGGTTTAGTGTGGGTTTCATCATTTTTATTTTTGAACATACTTGCTTATTAACTTACTTATTTATACTCACGCCTTTTATTAATTTGAATTCGTTTTATACAATTTAGATGTTAATAAAACTTTATACTATATACTTTATAAGCAATAGGAACAATGGGAGTATAAGAAAGTAAGCAATATGCAAGTGTTTGAAAATAAAACACTCACAAATAAATACCAACACCCAGCTCAATACACACACCTTTATGTACGCTACATATTCAGAACCAACCGATGAAAATCCTAAATACACGGATTAGCTTAATTTAAAATACGCTAATCCAAACATTCATTATAATTGGGTCTTAAAAATACAGGCCAACTGGAAATTCAAAACATGCTTAGGATGAATGACAGCGAAACGTTTCACGATCGTCCGACATAAAGAGCCGAATGACGCAGCTCGGGAAACACAATTTTAGGTTTATTTGAATGTTGTTTCATGGAAGCAAATTAAGCGGCGGGTAATTGGTGTGTCACAAAAATATACGCACTTGTTCAACGAGTTGACGTGTAGGGGTTGGTGCTTGGTTTAAGAAACTTTTGTACGGGAATATGTTCTATTAAAGGATTTGAATTCACTTTAACATTATAAAGATAAATATACGCTTTTATTAATTTTTTTGCTCTTCTTTTTCGGTAGTAGAACAATTTATAATTCGATTAGTTACAATTTTGTCATCATCATTTGTTATCTATCAAATTTGTGTTTCAACATTATAGCATTTGTATACTGAAATTGTAAATTTAATACTGAATCACGTACTCACGCCTATAGTTTCCATTGTATAGCAGACGCTGAGACTATTTTTCACATATTGTTGCGACACAAAAGTTAATAATCGCGAATCACAGACGAGACAAATGAGAAGATGTGCCGAGCGACCAATCAGAGGAGAGCGCGAGAAGCATAGACGGCGACACCATTTTTGCATTCGACGATTACGCGCTTAGCAAACAACATCTTTTTGTAAAATCATATATCTTGTAATTTTTTCATTAAAGTCGTTCATTAAGAAGTTGCGCTTTATTCACTTCATCAAAACCCAAGACCAAGGAACGGCACATATGGTCCTTCGAGCCGGATACTAACCAGCCATCCTATACACGTGGCGCCTACATGGGATAACACGCAACCATAGGCGCTTATGCTGTTCAACACGCCAATAATCTTGGGTAAACGCACAAGGATCGACTTCAAAAGACTATCACTTTCAAGACTGGCTAAAGAAGAGGAAATATTTTGGCCTACTGAAAGACTAAGACGCCATCAGAACATTCCAGAACTTTCGGGATTCGTCGCATCATTACACCTGATTCATTGCTGGATTGATCTGTGTTGTGCTTTCATATCGGCCTACCATTCCTGTGCTTATTTTTCCTGTCATTATCCTTTGGCTTCAAAACTGTAAGTAGACGTTTTTTACCCATTATATCAAAATGCCTTTAATGGCCGACAGTGATGAAGGTAAAAGGGATAGGTCTAAGTCTCCGTCTAAATTTGAGGGCAACGATAGTACAAATTTGTATCGAGATTTAGTTAGAAAGCGGGGAATAGTCAAAGGTAGATTAAGCAGATTTTCTTCCATTTTAAATACGTTTGAGAGAAGTAAGCAGTTATCGCAAATAGAACATTCCGACTTAAAACTACGTATTCAAACAGCTCGTAGTTTATATGAGGAATTCGATATTATTCAAAAACAAATTGATATGTTAGTGTCGGACAAAGACATTGAAGAACAGTTGGAACAACGCGAACAGTTCGAAAATGTTTTTTATAGTGCCATTGCTAACGCCGAATGTATTTTAGGTAGCCTTAGTAGTAGCGCGGAAGTCTGTACCGGTAACAATTCAAAGTTAGAATTCATAAAACTCCCTGCCATAACGCTTCCTTCCTTTGATGGTTCGTGTGAACACTGGCTCGAATTTAGAGACACCTTCCTTTCATTAATTCATAATAATAGTCAACTGTCCAATATTCAAAAATACCACTATTTAAAATCATCCTTAAAAGGCAGTGCAGCATTAGTAATAGATCAGTTGGAATTTTCTTCTAATAATTACATAATTGCGGTAGAACTGCTTCAGAATCGCTACAACAACAATAATTTATTAATACATAATCACATTAAAGCATTATTTACAGTACCTAAATTAACAAAAGAGTCGTCCGCTTTACTGAATAGGTTAATTGACACAATATTAAAAAACATCCGAGCGCTAAAGTCATTGGGTGAGCCTACAGAACACTGGGATACTTTAATTATTTATTTAATTGTTTCTAAACTCGACGATACTACGGAGCGAGAGTGGGAACAATACAAAACTATAATATATAAACAGAAAGATCCCCAATATAAAGTAAAAGTAGATGATTTATTATCCTTTTTGAAATCGCGCGCTGATATGTTGGATACGTTATCACTTTCCCATAGTAAAGCGGCTAGTACGACCACTAAACCTAGCTTTTCGCCTATTAACAGCAAGGTACATTGCAATGTATCGGTGAGCAGTAAGACGCGCCGTATAGCCTCATTTAAGCAGTGTTATGTTTGTAAAATTAATCATCCACTTTATTCGTGCCAAAAGTTTCTTGATTTGCCTTTAGATGAGAAATATAAAATAGTGCGCGATAACAAACTCTGTGACAATTGTTTACGAACAGGTCATTCAATAGAAGACTGTCGATTTGGACCTTGCAGATATTGTAATAGTAAACATAATTCCTTGTTGCATAAAAAAGACGATGCCACTGCCGCAACCGGTCCGACGTTATCTCTCTCATTAGTAGATCAACAAAACGCAGGTGTGCATGAGTCATGCGCGGACACTACGCACTCTGATTCTGAAGCGCTCGTAGTTAACAATGTAAATGACCATACACATAACTATGCACAACCTCATACTATTTTATTATCAACAGCGCTCGTTGAAATAGCTGATCGAGACAACACATATCACGTAGCTCGCGCACTGCTTGACAGTGGAAGTCAACGATGCTTGATTAGCAAACAATTATGCGAATTATTACATCTACCATATATACAGTCCACTCATGCAATTCAGGGAGTAGGGGGTATTGTCACTCAAACAACGCTTAATTGTGATGTCGTAATTCGGTCGCGTTACGATACTTACAGTAAAACATTAAATTGTATAGTATTGCCGAACATAACCTCATCTCTGCCAACTGTACCCTTAACTCGCCATCAGTTTGACATTCCAAGTGAATGTTTATTAGCAGATCCTTCGTTCTTCGAACCCAATCGCGTTGACATTTTATTAGGTGCCGATGTATTTTGGGATCTGCTGAAGGAAGGTAGGATACGCACGCAAGCCGGACCTTTCTTACAGGACACAAGGTTAGGTTGGATAATTTCAGGTTCTATCTATAAGAAAGCGCATAGGGATAGCGTTATCCAATGTAATTTTGCCCAGTCCGTTGATTCACAATTACGACGGTTTTGGGAACTGGAGGAGCCTATTAAGCTACCTGATATTCGCACAGAGGCTGAGAGGGAATGCGAAAGACTTTTCTTAGAACAAACGAAACGCAATAGCGATGGACGTTTTGTTGTTACGATTCCCTTGAAATTGCCAACAGGAGCTTTAGGAGACACGCGAGACCAGGCCGAACGTCGATTTTACGCATTAGGAAAACGTTTATATAGCGATAAAACGTTTAAAAAATTATATTCGGATTTCATGCGCGAATATATAGATTTAGGACATATGTCTCGAGTAGATAATTATCCGTCGCCACATTATTTCATGCCACATCATGGCGTTCTTCGAGAACATAGCACAACTACTAAGTTGCGAGTAGTTTTTGATGCTAGCGCAGCTTCCACGTCCGGTAGGTCATTAAACGACCTTCAAATTGTAGGGCCACCGATACAAGGTGACCTAATTTCAATTCTTTTACGCTTTAGAATGTATAAGTACATAGCATGTGGTGATATATCCAAAATGTATAGACAGGTGCTTGTGAACCCTAATCAGCGCCAGCTCCAGCTTATTGTTTGGCGCGAGGAACAGTCACAACCCCTTGAGGTATATCAGCTTAACACCGTAACATACGGGACCGCATCAGCACCGTTTCTTAGTGTGCGGTGCCTTAAACAACTCGCCTCCGAGTGTGACGACAAAGACGTTAGTAGGTCAATCATGGAGGATATGTATGTCGACGATTACATAAGCGGTAGTGATGATAAGGATCAGCTGTTACAATTATGTCAAAACGTGTCTTCTGTTTTACTTAGCGGGTGTTTTCCACTTACCAAGTGGTCATTTAATTTTCAATGCGATATGGCGCAGGTACCATTAGACTTTTCTAAATCACTGTCACTATCAGAAAATAGTCAAAACAAAACTTTAGGATTAAATTGGTACAATTCCAGCGATGAGCTATATTTCAACACACAAATAGTAAGTGAAAGTGGTAATAACAGTAAGATAACTAAGCGCTTTATATTATCGTCCGTGTCTCAAATATTTGACCCTCTAGGATTACTAAGTCCCACTATTATGATTGCAAAAATTATGCTTCAACAATTATGGTTGGCTCATTTAGGTTGGGACGATCCGGTGCCACGAGATGTATTTAAGACTTGGAGTAATTTTGTAAATAATTTGAAATTTCTCAGCGAGCTGCTAGTGCCGCGTCATGTGATCGGTTGCGCGATGGCGGCGGCTAATATGGAACTTCATATTTTTACTGACGCCTCACAGACTGCCTACGGCGCGTGCGCATATATTCGTGCCGTAGACAATGAGTCAGTAATATCCGTAAGGCTACTGTACGCGAAGGGCAAGGTTGCACCCTTAAAACCTGTTAGCATCCCTCGTTTGGAATTGTGCGCGGCTGGGCTAGGTGCAAAGTTGTATCGCAAGATAAAAGATTCAGTTAATTTTAATTTTCAGTCCGTATATTTTTGGTGTGATTCCACGATTGTATTAGGATGGTTACACACTGAACCTAAACTGTTACAAACTTTTGTCCAAAATCGAGTGGTCCAATATTCATGATCTCACTACCGATATACCATGGTATCACGTCTCGGGACATAACAGCTGACCTAGTTTCGCGTGGTATGGCTCTTAACTCATTGGTTTCGTGCGATTTATGGTGGCACGGGCCGACGTTTCTTCATGACGCGACATTTGCTCGCCCGGCACCGCCGGAGACAACACGAGATGAACTACCAGAGTTAAAACCTTTGAAGCCACATACGTTTTATAATAAGCAAACATGTAATATTAGTTCTCTAGATACAGTATCCTTTTATCCATTTTACCGATATTCGCAATTTAATCGTTTAATACGCGCGTGCGCGTACTTACTTCGCTTTATTCATAATGTACGCAATAAAAATAATCGATGTACTGGGGATCTATCTGTTAGTGAACTATTAAGGTCAGAATTAGTTTTAGCTAGGTTTAGTCAATTAAATACGTTTTCTGAACAGTATAAAATATTAAGCGCCAATGGTGTTTTAGGAAACAAGCACCCTTTATCTAGATATAATTTATTTATAGATGAAAATGACGTCATACGTGTAGGTGGGCGATTAGGTAATAGCAGTAGGTTTCTTTATGATAAGAAGCATCCGATTTTATTATCTCATAAGGATCATTTCACCGAGCTTCTTGTTCGATATGAGCATAGACTGTTAGAGCATGCGGGACCACAAGCTATGTTATATAGTTTACGCGAACGCTGGTGGCCAATAAGAAAGTCTTTTTTGAAAAATTGTTCGTCAGATATTTTAGAATACGCACATAGCAATAAAATTGAATTTAGCTTCATCCCTGTCTATGCAGCACACTTCGGAGGCGAATGGGAGGCTGGCGTGAAATCGTGCAAACATCACTTGCTTCGTATGACGGGCAATGCTCACCTTACCTTCGAGGAATTAAGTACCGTTTTAGCACAGATCGAAGCTATCCTTAATTCCCGTCCCCTTTCACCATTATCACAAGATCCTAATGACCTTCTTCCTTTGAGTCCTGGCCATTTCCTGGTAGGTCGGCCACTGACTGCACCTACATACACAGAGCAGAATATCGCCTCAGCCAACATCAATTTGCTTTCACGTTACAAGCGCATAGAACACATACGCTACAATTTTTGGTCAAGATGGAGCAAGGAGTACATCTCGGAGATGCAAGGTCGACCTAAATGGAAACAAAGCAACTATCATCTGCAACCCGACATGCTTGTTATCATCAAAGAAGACAATTCTCCCCCGTTGAATTGGCATCTCGGCAGAATAGTCACTGTGCATCCGGGAAAAGACGGGATAGCCAGAGTAGCGGACATCCGCACGCAGAAAGGAGTAATACGACGAGCGTTTTCCAAAATTTGTCCACTATTCCCATTGGAAGCCACTCCTTCCAAGGCCGGGGGTATGTTGCGACACAAAAGTTAATAATCGCGAATCACAGACGAGACAAATGAGAAGATGTGCCGAGCGACCAATCAGAGGAGAGCGCGAGAAGCATAGACGGCGACACCATTTTTGCATTCGACGATTACGCGCTTAGCAAACAACATCTTTTTGTAAAATCATATATCTTGTAATTTTTTCATTAAAGTCGTTCATTAAGAAGTTGCGCTTTATTCACTTCATCAAAACCCAAGACCAAGGAACGGCACACATATATACCATTTCATACAATTAGTTATCCGTGATAAACTAAAGGGTGATTTATCTTTTAATTAACTTACTATATTTTAAATAACTAATTAAGTAATAACTAATAAAATGTCGTCAGTTCAGTCAGTAATGTAAAGTGTTAAATATTTGCTTGATATTCCAGTAACAATAATCATGCGAGCAAAATATTTAGTTTGCTTCAAATTAAAGGGCTTATCATCTTTATTTTTAAATATATATATATATATATAAAAGAATAAAATAAATAAATAAGAATAAATTATTACACTAAAAATAAATTAAATGTAGTTAAATGTTAAATGATAAATATTTTTAAACAAATGATGTAATGCTGTATATATTATATTTTTAAATAAACATAACATAATAACATAAACGTTCACGCCGAATATCCCCGAAGGGGTTGGCAGAGGTACTAATACTTCTGAACATCACGTGACTTTGTCACCTGGTGTTCAGAGTACCCTCAGCCATGTGGGTTTCCTCACGATGTTTTCCCTCACCGTTAACAACCATGATAAATTAACAACACATATGTCTTTAGAATAGACAATTGGTGTAGGCCCGACCCAGGATTTGAACACTAGTCGTTTGCACGATAACCGAGTGTTCTACCCACTGGGCTATCACGGTTGCAAATGCGGTTTTTAAATAATTTTAATTTATATTAATTAGATCTGATGTTAAAAATAAATTGTTATGTAATGTTATATTTTAAGTGCCTAATTAATAATAATTTATATTTTTAAGTTGAAATGTAAAAATTTAAGTGAGAAATAAATGGCTTTATTATTATTATTATTCACTTTTTTACATATTTCATCATGTTTTACACAATATAACATCATGTTTATATATTTCATGTTCATGCGTAAACGAAGCTTCTTAAATGCAGACTCACTACGAACGTTATAAAATATGCATCTTTATTTATAATTTACGCAACTATTATATAATTTCTCGAAATATTTTTTGCAATAGTGTGACATTTGATTATAATTAATTCATATAAACCTACTTTGCTCTTTTGAAGGTTAATTTCTAATATCACCAAATGAGGAATTACTTCCTGTTAGTAAATTTTATTGAATCTAATAAATAATACAGAGCATCTATCACTATAAATAGGTTTTTTTATTAAATGTTGAAATATAGTATGTATGTAAATGTTTTACTTGAAAAACGAACGTCAATTCAATACCCTATGACCATCATTTGAAATGTCGTGTTTAGGATATGTTTGTTTTGATAGAGGTCAAATGTTTTTTTTTTGACATCTACCAGCAATGTATTACGAATATATTAATAATCCTGAACAATGTATTTACGTAAATAGCTTGATTCTCGTTACAGTGCAATTATTTCGAAATGGTTTCTTCAAATAGATTTCTGATAGAATTCAAGTTACTTCAAAATACTAACTATAATGGTTTTTTCAATCCAATTACAACTCTTATGTTCGGTGCGGCTGCATTTAAAAGTATCACTTTAGATTCAAACTATAGCCAGCATTCACAGATGAAACGAGAAACAATCAATGTTAATTTTAATCTGAAAGTCTGATCTGACCTGAATCGGTCGTCATCTAAAACTTTAATTGTCAATAAAACTTGCACTTCATATTTATCGACACCGACCTTTGGTCGACGACGACAGTTTATAAATTTTCAAGAAATATCAACTTTTCCTTTTAAATACTAAGGTGAAAGTATGGTGAGGTTTATAACGTGCGGAAATTTAAAAATCTTGATCAATACAAAGTAAAAATAAATATTACATTTGCAGTATCAGTTGTTACACTGTACACGCGATTACAAAATATTATTATACTAGCTTTTTGCCCGCGACTACGTCCGCGTCGACTAAATTTTTTGCATCCAGTTTATATATAAAAAAAAGTGGTATAAAGGACATTGAGGCTTTTTAAGTGATTTTTCAGCGATGCAGTTGGAGACCCCATCACTAAAATCCTTTATTTGACTACCTTTCCCCATTTAACTTCCAAAAGTGGATGGAGAATTACTATCTCCGAAGCTATGGCTACTCTTTTTGGAATTTATGGCCGTTAGTGTATATATACTCATGAAAGATTGATGGATGAATTTCATAAATTCCTTTTTGTAGTGGTTATATCAGTCAATCGCACCAAGTTTCAAGTTTCTAAATGCAGAAATGTCAAAAATCTCTATACTATACTAACTTTCATTTGCTATTTCAACACCATAGTGCCATAAAATATACGATAACAACTTCTTTTATTTTTATCTAAGGATAACAATCATGAAACAAACCATTTTGTACCAAGTTTCTATGTTCGAGTTAGAATGGTCGTATTAGTACGGATAGTAACTATTGATTTTCGGGTCTTTAATCGCGTGTTATAACATGGCTTTAGTTTTATAATAGTGGTTTTAATTGTAATGTTCTATCGCGAAATTTTTAGAAAATACTAAGTACGGATAGTAGTTTGGTGCTGCGGGGCGGAGGCCCGGTGGGTGCTGCTCCCTACACTTACCGTTGGTGATGGTGTATATGTAGACGCTAACGTTGACGGCAAATTTTGAATACCCTTTATTTTCTTATAGTCTTACTATTGACGAACAATTTAATTTACTCCCGTTCCTGCTGTATAATCCCGCATTTTTATACCCTACCGATTTTGAGCGCCAAAATCCACAATTCAAAGTAAAATGAAAAATAGTGACTAAAGATAAAACAGCAAGTAAGTAAATGATTCGAAAAGTGCACCGAGTAATGGTATTAACTACAGGTTAAAGCGCAAAAATTCAACTTCTTACGTATCTTGAAAAATATCGACACCACCATAGATGTACTAAATACCTAGATATGTTTTATACAAGGAAACCCGCGCTTACGAGTGGCACTGATTGCGGCGGCAGTTGTACGCACGCACACCACTAGAAATATATCCAAACAACACACCAAGAAATATATTTGAAATGTAAGCGAGATAGCAGCGAGATAGCACATTTCATAGCAAGCGCTAAAAAGAGACAAACATATTTTCTCTGCACCGACGTGAAATATGACCTTAAGACGACCGCTTGACACGCACAATACTTCTTCTATTTTATGACACCTTACACCTAATTTATTATAAATTATAATTAAAACGTTGAAAATGTATAATACTTACTTATGATAAGTAATCCCGTCACTTTTAGTAGTTCTTCGACTATAGTTTGTGCAAAATCTCATCACACACGACGGCATTCTCGATTATTTTGAGAAACAAACACGCCAAAACAAGTGAACGATCGCGCCGGCAGCTAGTGTGCGACTAAAGTCAAGTGAGCCATTTAGCCCCCTTTATAAGTGCCACTTTTGAGCGCGCGTGACTTATCTAAGGTTTTTTATTAGATATCTGTGGACACCACGGTTAAAAAAAACACCCAGCGCCATCTATTGCATACTCCAAGAACTAACGTAACGTTAATACTTAAACCAATTAGTAATTCGTTTATTTATAGTTATTTCAGGATAAGTAGATATGAAAAAAACTGTCTAGACAATAAAACAAATTGTACGTCATCCCTCGGGAATTCCTCATTTTCAAGGATACATTATCGTATCATTTAGCTTCTAAATTTACAGGTTTATATTCGTTTGCAATATATTACATTGTTTTAAACGACACACAGCGCCATCTCCAATCCATCCAGCAAGCAAACAATATTTTTGTATTCCCTCGGGAATTTCATTTTTTTCCGGGATAAAAAGTACCCTATTATTTAATCTGTATTTCTAACTATACGTCTGCAAAATTTCAAAGCAATCGGTTCAGTAATTACGGCGTGAAAGCGGCACAAATAAACAAACAAACAGACTCACTTTCCAATTTATAATATTAATATATATAATATATATAGTATGGATCATAAAATATAGTTTGTATCATCATCATCAGGCATGCTTCATAACAAGGAAAAAATGCTACCCTCAAATCTACCAATCTCTGCGACATCATGCACAATAAACGTAAAAAATAGTCCAATAACATTAACAACGGAATCAATCAGAAAGTAATTTGCGACAAACCCACAGAACGCAGTGTCCAAACAGGGAGGTCATTTCGCCAGTGTATAATCGTCATTTAATTAGTGCTACATTTCTTTATTAGTGTAAATGTAACTTAATATGAAAATAACCAACACATCTGGGGGCACGGCAGTGCCCCTGCCAAGTCTCGAGCAAAACGGGCACGGCCGTACCATCTTTTCTCGAAGCGGTTCGCGGCTGTTTCGCCCCCCCTATATCTTCGACGTGGACAAAGCTAGGAGTTTAGGTTTTCGGTGAATAATAGTAGGCATTAGAACAAGCTTAAGTTCGAAATTACACGCCAAATGAATTAATAGTTTAGGAGTTACGGTCGATCAAAGTTACACCATTTTGTCACTCACTGACTCACTGACAGATCATCAAAAATCTAAAGTACTTCTAGCAGACTTAGAAACTTCAAATTTTGCACCAAGATAGGTCATTAGCCACATATAAAGGAAAAATTATAAAAACATTAAAAAATTATATGCCATAGAAAACAATTTTATATTTGCGGTTTGGCAAGAACATTATGTATGGATTTTGACTGCATTGTTAACTTTGTTCGTTGTTCAAGTACCTATTCAATTGGATGAATACATACATAGAATAGAAAAGAATAATATAAATGTAATACATAGACTACCATTAATACAAATTAATACATAAAGTTCATTAAATTAATAAAGCTAAATCTCCATTGTATTGCGATAAATATTGTATGCGCGCTCGATAGATGGCGTTGTACCTGTCTGAATCGCGCTATGGTTTCGTTACAAAGCGCAGTGTAAGTAGTACTTCAAAATAATTAATTAGATAATTTTCATTTGATAGCGATCATCTGTCTATGAAAACCCATTTCGAAACTAAAAAATATTGTAGTGATAATTGATATTCGGAGAACTTTACGTGTTATTTAGTTTAGTTTAGTTATAGTTTGTAAGTTAGTAGATATATATTTATTTAGTTAGTTATTTGTTAGTTAGTTTAGTTCTATTTAGTTTGCATATATTTATAAGTTTAAGCCCTATTGTTATAGAAGTAATTGTAAATATAGTGTAATGGAACGTGAAATATTGTACATAAATGGCGACCTTTGTCCACACAGAGTCATCTCTATTCCTGGAGATGGGTCGTGTTTATTTCATTCGTTGTCATACAGCATGTATGGGAGTTTTCAGTCGTCAAACGATATTAGGCGTGCTGTCGTCCATTATGTAGTGGAGAATTGGGATGACATGCAAGTCTATAAGTCTATTTTTTTTTAATATAATCGACTCCGAAGTATATATCGCCCAGACTTGTCTACCTTAGAAGTAACGAAGCCTCAGAGAAGAAACAAAAGAGATAGAGATAGAGAATGGGTTCTAAACAAAGCAGTAGCTGACGTCCAAGAAATTGTGAGGTCACCTAAAAGTAAAAGAAAGAAATACCCTTACAAAAAATAAATGAGATCCCACCAAAAACATTAAATGTAAAAAAATGCCAAGTCTCTCGATGCAGTCTTTCCATCGTAAAAAGTTTTGAGATCTCATAGAAGCCAAGTCCTATTCAAAATATTTCGTAGTTATAAATCAACATTTAGTAATTGTATCAATAGTTTTCTTTATATTATAATTAAAGTGACTTGGCAATGAGCACAAATTAAAAGCTGCTTGCTGCCTGGAATTATGTGCAAATGTTACTGACGAGACCAGTGATCAGATTATTTGTTATGTGTGAATCATGATGGTCACTACCGACTACATGCTCCAATACAATAATTAAGAATACCTTACGGGCCATCGCTTTATGAAAGTAAATGAATCGAGAGTGCACTAAGACTGACTGCCGTTGCCGAAATTCGGTTGGGACGACACGGATAAACCAAAAGAAAATTAATTTTGTGATATTAATGTTTACGCATGCGGTGTGTGTAACTTTCAACTCCTCCAAATATGCCGTTTTATTTGTTTCTTCCTGTGCTCATTGCCAAATCACTACAATTATAATATAAAGAAAACTATTGATACAATTACTAAATGTTGATTTATAACTACGAAATATTTTGAATAGGACTTGGCTTCTATGAGATCTCAAAACTTTTTACGATGGAAAGACTGCATCGAGAGACTTGGCATTTTTTTACATTTAATGTTTTTGGTGGGATAAGTATTACCGAAAATATATTAATTCCAGGAATTTTATTACCTTCTCAGAAAATGTTCACAACACAATTTCGAAGCTATTTCAGAAATGTATAAAATAATATTTTAACATTATTTAATATAAAATATTTCCTAGGAAAATTTTAGCCATGAAATGTATGTAATTCTGAAATCGTGTTAGCTGTGTAGTGTTGGCTTGGGATAGCACTAGCCTATTTCATCCCGTATTTTTTAGTGGTCACAGTTAATATTCCTGAAACTCTGGCTTCCACTCTTAGGGGCATGTACGTTAGGAATTGTTAACTTTGAATTTTCTTTAGGAGTAAAATTAATAAAATACGTGATTGACATATCAGATTTTGTCATAATAGAGTTTTCATTTGGTTCAACTGATTTAATCTCTTGGCTCGGCTCAGCCCTGGTTTTCAAAATATATTTACTACTCTACCTTCTCCTTTACCTTTATACATATTTGAATTATTTAATGGCTTAAAACGCAACGATTGGCATATCAAATGTGGTCCTTTTCGTATTCCTATTTCTTAATAATATAAATCGTACTGATCTAGTTTAATCAGCAGCAGTTTATTGAGTGGCTAGCCGCTTATAAAAACATTGGCATTAAATGAAAAGGCTAAAAATTAGTCAACCATGTAGTTGAACACAACGCTTGACCACTTGGCTGTATGTTAGCTGACTAAGTTAATGGTCCGCACTATTGTATTTCTAGGCTCGAATATAATATTGACTGTTGTAAGCGAGATTATAAACCATATCTTTATTACAAACGATTTATAAAATAAACCATTTTAGGAAGAAATCTCGACAGCTGAGGCGTATAAGTCAGGTAGATCGCTTACAGATTCAGCGGGTTTAGATTAAATTAAGCTTGAGCTTAATGTTTGTAAAACTTTTGTGCTTACTGTTTCTAAAGATCAATGATAGTGTTTACTTAATTAATGTGTCTTAATTATAATGCTCTTAATTATCTTTATCTTATAAAATTTTAGTTAATCATACTATGTGTCAATTTATAAAAAACTGACATCCTAATTTTCCACTAACAGTTACAGCTGCTTTAAATAGAAAAATATTGATCGCGTATACAATTGTATTGACAATTACAAAACTTCTCTTTTTTGAACCACACAACTGAGAGCCTCGTGTTAATGTAGAAACAAGAGTTTCAGGTTCAGCATGAAACGAGATATCTAACAATAGTTCTACGTGATTGTGCTGTATCGCCAGCAACCGTCTACGGCACATTCTAATGCTACGGGGCGTAGATAAAATAAGTCTACGTCAAGACTACGAGTATTTGTAGTAATAAAAACTTTTATATATTTTATAGCGAATATGAAAGCGTAGTAATAGGTTCAGAAGGTCGATACTTTAATAAGTATTTACGAGTGTCAATTTACTAATGTAGAATTAAACTTTCAAAATAATATATTTTTAACTGAACCCAACTGAAGATTTAAACTATATATTAAAAGGATAAAAAGTGTGATTATTATATTTATGTTGCGTTCTGCTTACACAGATATCTGTAACAGGTTGGCAAAAATGAAATATGAACTTCAGCAGTATTTGTACCTCTTTAATCCTTATTGCACATCTTGAAAAATAAATAAATACATACATACTCATTCACGTTAGTTCCCATTGGGGTAGGCAGAGACTATCGAACGTCACTTTGTACGATCCTGGCAAACCTCTCTAGCTTCATTCACATCCATATTTTTTTTCATACATGCTCTTTTATTCTTCGTACTTCCGACACCTGCCTTTTTGTAAAAAGTTTGTAATGTGAGGTTATGTGATCGTGTGAGGAATGACGTGATTCGCGAAAGGTGTGATGTAAAAGATGATACTGTAAGAAATATAGAAAAAGGAATGTTGAGATGGTTTGGGCATATAGAGGGGATGGACGGCAGTAAATTGTTGAAAGAGATCTATAGAGCCAATGTGGAAGGTAATGTCAGTAGAGGACGACCTCGGAGGACAAATTTGGATCAAATAGAAAATTAAATAATTGTCTATGGCGTAGGATGATTTGATTTTTAGGTTTTTTTTTTGGTTGTTATCCGGGTAATTAGACAACGGTCATAATATTTGTTAATCTTACTAGGTTTTTTGAAAAAAAAACTAGTCAGTTTAGTAAAATTGTACTTCTTTAATGCTGATTGGCTGATTTCTGATTGCTCGCCTACTCTTATTCTGATTGGTTCGTCATTGTGCTATTGAGGTATTATAGCTAGAGCATGGAAGTATTATTTAAACAGGAACGCGCGCTGGCGACCTAAAGTGTCCTGAAAAAGGATGGCTAACTAGCTAACTGTGTCTCGTTTTAAGTAGGGTGACCATCTGTTGGTGTTTTAATAAGAGTTCCTCTAAAGGATACAAAAACACTTATATTTACATATTTTGAATGTTTTTGTTCATGAAAACCTCATGTGGGGACCTGATGCAGCCTTTGACACGGTAGCTCAATTGGCAGAGCGACGGGGGCGTATACCCGAGGTCGCGGGTTCGATCCCCACCTGTGTCGAAATTTTTCTTTCCTTTATTTATTAGTTATATTTACATACATACATTATAAAAAAATATATTATAAAAACACTTATATTTACATATATACATTGTTTTTGGTAAATCAGCGTGTTTTTTATACATATTTAGTCTTAATTAATAGATTATAAAAAAATGGGTAGCCAGTGCTTGAGAATTAAAATTTCCTCAGCCACTTTTTGAGCAAAACCAAATTCAAATCGTTTAATGCATTCATGTGGTAAAGTTCGAGATGATACAGGTTATTTTATTTATTGATTCATAACATGAACCCATATTTATCACTATTAAATGATAAAAGCTCCAAAACACTCAAACAGATGATAAATTGTGGACACCACATTTATCTTGTTTCGATGGGGATACCCGTAACAAATATTAATATCCCTTTTGCCAAACTTTACCAATTATTTATCTCCAAATCGATAGGCGACAATAATAATTAAAATAAAATACAAAAAAGGAACAGTTTATAACCTGCTTTTTATAAAATACTCCCTATAAATAAGTTTAATTTGTTTTTCTTTGAACTTAATCTCGACTGGCAACCGTGCGAGCGGGACACACTTCTCTCTCACACGGCTCTCGTTCTATGACGTTTCTCTGCTTGACAGTCTTTAAAAGATAATTAACTTTATTGCATGGTAATAAATTGCATTTTTGTTTACCATATTTTTGTGAGTACTCTCTCCTGTTTAGTTAGTAGCTTCATGAGCTAGAGTGAGAATGACAATACTGATTTGATACTGGGAACTTTATATTATTTTTTACTCTTAAGTTGGAGTTAAATTACAATCACGTTTAATAATAAGGACATATTATACACAGATCAAGTTACCCCAACGATACTATTTTTTATTACTAACTCAGCGATATATTTATTATAATATAATACACATATAAATAACACCAAAGACTAAGAAAATAAATGAATGCTCGTCACATAAATGTTGCTCTCAGCGGGGATCACGCCCGCAACCTCCACACCGAAAAGCTAGTCACCTATCCACTCGGCCACGAACGTCCTAAATATAGATAGAAACAATAAAGTAAGTACGTCTTAAATTGTAGTATTGAGGTATTATAGCTAGAGTCATAAAGGGATATGACAATACTTTTTTTATTCTCAGGAACTTTTTGTAACTAAAATTAACAATCACATAAAATGTAGGTAGGAATAATGAAGTAAGTACGTCTTAATTAACAGCCAATCAGAGATGACGTGTTTATGGGGCACTGCAATCGACCAATCAGTATTCAGTATTCATAAAAACTGACATTTCGTTCCGCAATCATACTAAACCAACTAGTTTTTTGCCAAAAACCTAGTAAGATTAACAAATATTATGACCGTTGTCTAATTATCCGGGTTTTTTCAAAATCTCTAGGTTTTTTGCAAAAAACCTAAACATCAAATCATCCTACGACATATACAATTATTTAATTTTCTATTTGATCCACAATACTATTGTATAGCAAATAACAGTAGGCAGCCTTATCATTTAAAGCAATCTCTTCTAGGTGATCTTCGGATAGTACATAGATGTATAATTTAGTTTCAGATGTCATATAAATATGAGTTTAATTATATTAACTATACTGTAATGTAGCTGCGTGCTCAGAATAGCAGTAACCCATTTCTTAAGCCGTCTTAGTAAGTCTCAACCTGTCGAACGATGGACGGGCAAGCAAACGGTTCATAAGCACTTGATGCGGCTGTGTAGATTTGGCTTTCAATATCACTAACCTACCCCCAATCCATGTCGGGTTGTATGCAACCAGCACGTAACTGAGCTCGGTGCTAACTCCAAAATTAGTCCAACAATTATTCATAATTGGCTTACCTTTATACTTTTATTCTAGATAAAGCTCGATAAGTGACGACTAAGTAGTAAACCTCTGCCTAATCATTCTTTATTAAATAGTCTTTTCCCTACAATCTTTCAAAATTGCTGACAAACTAATGATTCCGAAGCTCTTGCTTCGCATTTTTGGAGTTATAGCCGTGAGTATAAAGTACATATGGACGAATAACTCTATAAAAGCATAATACATAATAGAGTTAGTTATAATAATTCAAATTAAGCCATTTATAACAGCTGAACACACATAAATATTCCAGTTAAAAGTTTCAAATCAATCACCGAGCTGTATGCAACCAGCTTGTAACGACGCTCGTCCAAATTGCAAAAATTCTGAAATAGCTGGAAAGTGTTAAATTTGTAAAGTTACCTCTTGTACAGCGAAAACCGCGCGGTATTGTAATAACGAGCGGGCTTTACTCTATAATATTTATAACATTTTGCTTTAGAACAATTTGCCACGTAACTGATATTTTAGACATGCTCCAGCTCACTATTTGAACAAAAAACGCTGGATCTTGATGTCAATCCCGTGGATTGATAAAAGCTTTTTTTAGTTCCAGAAAGATTAGACTTACCATTTATATATTTTTTTTATTTATATTGCTTATTGTGAATTGCTTTGTATTATAAACAAATTAAGGTAAAAATCTTAATAATATACTAGCGAAATTCACCTAATTAAACGAATATTAAATTTGTTAGTTATACCTTTAACCTCGTTACTTTTTCAGAGAAAAAGTAAAACAACGAAAGAGGTACGAGAGCAAAGAACATTTAAAGTTGGTGCGGAAGAATTG
Organism: Bedellia somnulentella; assembly: GCA_963576735.1. NCBI lineage: Eukaryota > Metazoa > Arthropoda > Insecta > Lepidoptera > Bedelliidae > Bedellia > Bedellia somnulentella. Next base: position 6,873,813 of record OY755178.1, read on the forward strand.
TGGTTTCAGTATAAATCAGGCTAGCTCGATGTTATGTCGTTCGATTGGTGTTATCGCGGGAACATTCATGTTACAAATTGTGCGAATATGACTAAACTTATGCTATTTCTTTGTTTTAAAATGGTATAATAAGAGAAAATCAATACCATGAACCCCTTTGTTTTTCACGGTTTTTACAAGAGGTGACTTGTGGGCTTAGGATTTTTTTTCGAATTTATTTCGTAAAAATATGTTTGTATGTACATATGCATACAATACTCTCTGCTATAAATCCCAAAATGGGGTAGCTAGAGCTTTGGAGCTAGAAACTTAACGGCCACATATGGAAAATGATAGGGAACAAGATGGTAGAAATAAAGTATTGTTGATAATGAGTCTCAAACCGCATTAAAAAGCCCCATACCCTTGGTTGCCTCTCTCGGCACCTGTGGGTGATAGTGATATTCTAAGCCGGCACTACACGGCATCAGTTTGTATGTACGTATGGTAATAAATGCATATCAAAGACTCTAATCGTAAATTAATAATTTTTATTTAATTTAATTTGCTGTGTTTAGAATAGTACTTACCCATTTACATAGCTGTGTAGTGTCGGCTTAGAATAACACTACCCCATTTCTGCCGGTGGGTGTTCGTAAGAGGCGACTAACGGTTTTGGGGCTTTTGATGGAACATTGGGCTATGCGGTTGGAGACCCATCCCCAATAACCTTTATTTTACTATCTTTTCCCCACTCAACTTTCCAAAAGTGGCTGAGGAATTTTTAATTCCTTAGCTCTGGCTACCCCTTCTAGGGATTTACAGCCGTGAGTATATGTATGTATTTAATTTCATATCTAATGAGAAATATTTATGACAATAAATTGTAGTTCGTCAAACAAACAACAATATCCAAAGTACATCCATGGGCGTTAAATCATCCTTTAAGTTAACATAACTAAGTTTGCAGATATCCGATAATATTTCAGGAAACCCTTGAGAAAGCCCACATATATCGATGCAAAGCCTGAGTGGTTGTGTGTGAGACAGTCTCCAGAGAGACATACTTGTAGTTCCGGCGACGTAAAGACAATACATGGACTTTGTATGCCAAGTTTGATTTACGAGCACACAGATTTTATTACGGACATCCCACCTTCATGAAGCGTTACGTATAAGCGCGATCGTAAAAACGCAGTAAACTGTAGTATGGTTTTAGATTGTTACAATAGTTTCTTAATTTTTTTTAAAGATTTTTCGCTTAGTTCGATAACGGTAATATAAAACATAACATCAACATAAACGTGAACGTCTATATTTTTAGCGTGAACGCCGTTTATCCCCGAAGTAGTTTGCAGGGGTACCAATACTTCTAAACATCACGTGACAGCGCCACCTAGTGGCCAAAGTAGGTACCCACGTTTTGCTTACACAGTGTATTCACGTGATAGGGGGCAGGCCTATTACCGTATTGTACGACTACATTGTCACATGGCTAAGTACAACTCGGCCATGTGGATTTCCTCACGATGTTTTCCCTCACCGTTAATAACCATGATAATTTACAGCACCAAAAAGACAAATTGGTGTAGGCCCGACCCGGGATATGAACTCAGGCCTGTTTGTTTACTGGCGGGTGTTCTACCCATTAGACTATCATGTCGTTGTAATAATGGTAATAGTTTAAATAAACAAAAAGAAATACTTAGGTCATTGTTTGTTGTATATTATTGCATTTGTAATCGTTATATACTTTTTTATCAAGTAAATAGTACACAGCTAATGTTTTTGTAATTGTTGTAATAATGTCTTAATATTAGTATTTTCTAAGACTTTTACGATTGCACATTATAATTAAAACAACTTTTGACTTTCGGATATTTTAATCGCGTGTTATTACATGGTTTTTTAAAGCCCGACGTTTCGAAAACTATCAGTTATCATGGTATCAGTCATAATATTCTTCCCTAGTATTCTAGTCTTCCCGTGACCATGATAACTGAAAAGTTTTCAAAACATCGGGCTTTAAAAAACCATGTAATAACACGCGATTAAAATATAAGAAAGTCAAAAGTTGTTTTAATTATGATGTACATACATACATACATATACTCACAGCTGTAATTCCCTAGAAGGGGTAGCCAGAGCCAAGGAATTATAAATTCCTCAGCCACTTTTGGAAGTTGTGTGGGGAAAAGATAGTAAAATAAAGGTTTTTGGTGATGGGTCTCCAACCGCATCGCCCAAAAATCCAATAAAAAGCCCCAATACCCTTAGTCGCTTCTTACGACACCCGTGGGTAGGAAGGGGTAGCGACATTCTAAGCCGGCACTACACGGCAAATTATGATGTCTTAATATTTTTTAAAGATTCCAATCGTAAAGTGAAATGAAATTGCTTGGGATGTATCATCTGTAAAGTTTATATTCTTTGAGTATAACATATAACCATTGTTACTAATGATCCTTTTTCTATTAAGAGATATGAGTTATCATCTATTAATCTGCCATTTTGGATCGGTTCTCACCTCATTACCCGACAATAACTTTAGAGTTGAAATATATAAGTGGACTCGAATAACAGCCATAGAAAGAGGAAGTGCTGATTCCTTGACAAAGATACATGATAACGTAGACAGTGATTCATCACACTCTTACATTTTATGGTGTTACTATTTGTTAAAGAGCATTCTGAGTAATATTCGTTTGTTTAAAGCACAAGTAGTATTTTTGACTCCCCTTTATTATACCATACGGGGCGGCGTCAAAGCAATGTTATGTTTAATTAAAATGAAACCCCGCACTATTTCATGGAACATAAGTAATTTGCACTAATTTAAACATTATAACCAAAGCAAAACTTTCAACGAACTTGATTTTGGTTCGTGAAATAACAACAGAGTTTACCTGTGAAGTTTTATTGTCCTTTCACCTTTTATTGCCAGCATTGGAGTCTAGTGTTTGGAACTTTTGATTATGTAACGAAATAAGTATGCTTTTATGCTTATAAAAATAAAATTTTGGAGTTTTGTCTGCGTTTTTTATTACAATAAATTTTAACTTATAACTTGGCGTTTCATTTTTGCTAGCCTATTTTTGTCACCTTTATTGGATTGCAGGGTTAAACAACTCAAAAACCACTTTATCCCGATCAGAACCCAGCATCCCAATCGCATATCAAGTCTTAAAAACATTTTGGACTACAGACGCCGTGAGTTTTGTAAAGGTAGACAAATCACTAAACAAATGTATTAAACTCGTTGACAACTTTTAAAAATGCACTGAATCGCTTTTACAAACATTATTCTTTTATTTTTGTCTTTGATAACTGTTTCTTTAGTATAATTATATTTTTATATAAGTGATGTGTAGTATTTAGTAGTTTTAATATTTTATTATTATGTGCAAGGGTGCATACCTATAATTGGTTTTGCAATCAGCTATTCTGCCACATTGGCTCATATTTAATGTGTGTATTGTTGTGAAAACTCTTGGTATGCCAATAAATAAATAAATCGCAAGTGGAAGCTGAGGTCGTTGTATGTTACACCTAGTCTCTTATCTCCTACGTCTTATTACTAGGGTTTTCACCGAACATATAAAAAATGTATATTAAAATGTCGATAATTAACATTTTTACATCAAATTAATAGTCCTTAGTTGCTTTGCCTTAATTGTTATGTTTGTCATGTCAATATAATTATATGCAAATAAAGATCCAAATGCAGGCGAACTAGCTAACTGACAATAAATAAAGGTTTTTAACATAGATTAAAAAACGTTAGATAGGTCATTTACGAGGAAATCGGCGCTTACGAGTGGCACCGATTGCGGCAGATGAACGCACACCACTCGAAATTTATCCAAACAACACACCAAGAAATACATTTGAAATGTAAGCGAGATAGCACATCTTAAAGCAAGCGCTAAAAAGAGATAAATATATTTTCTCGGTAACGTCGTGAAATATGACACTAAGACGACCGTTTGACAAAGAATAATTAAGACCTATACGCACGATTTATTATAAATTATAATTAAAACGTTGTAAATTTATAATACTTACGAATGATAAGTAATCTCATCATTTTAGTAGTTTTTCTACTATAGTTTGTGCAAAATCTCATCACACACGACGGCATTCTCGATTATTTTGATAAACGAACACGCCAAAACAGGTGAACGCTTGCGACGGCAGCTAGTGCGTGGCTGACTGAAGTCAGATCAGATGGGCCATTTAGCCTGTCTTTTAAGTGCCACTTATGAGCGCGCATGACTTATCTACGGTTTTTTATTAGTACATCTATGGTTTTTAACTATTATAAACACACTGACTCAAGAGTTATAGAAGTCACATTTTCTGAACATTTTCTGCACGACAGAGGAAAATATAGTGACATGATTACATTATGGTTTACAACCGTATGGCCCAAAAGTCAATTGATACATAACGGACACACAATAGCACAACACTCACGAAGAGAGATGGGACAGTGCTGTTCTGATCAGATATCAAATGACATAAATATACTTATTGCTCTAACCCCGATCATAGATAGCCAGAGTTTCATCATTAACAAATTCTCTGCTACTATTGACAAGACAATAGAATAGAATAGAAAACTCTTTATTGTACATCAAATATGGAAAAACAATTACAAATACACAGAATGAATTAACAAAAGTACATTTGGCGGTCTTATCACTAAAAGCGATCTCTTCCAGACAACCTTTGAATGGAGAGGTCAATAAATTAGAGTCAGTACCTACTTAAGTAAGAATCGAATCAGTCTGCTTCATAGAGAACTTAGCTAAATAGAGTTTAAGCGAAGAAAATGTAGGAGCAACAAAAGTCAAAACAATGTATCAACCAATCAGGGTGTAGGGACAATGTATTTTAAATATTAGTTTTTAGCGAAATTTATTCATCAACTTTTGTATTGAACTACGTTTGGTTTCCGCTACTGCTTCAACGTCACCCACGAAAACATGAGGAAGGTAGGAAACCAAAAAGACGCGGAGACGTTGCAGCAAAAGAGCACATCTTCAATGGAATTGTCATTTCTTTAAAGCACAGTTGGCTATATAAATGAAATATGTGTATTTTTATAATTATTCACCACCCTTAACCAGCACAATGTCTGCGTCACACTATATATATAGTAGGTAGAAAAACGTCACGTCGATGTTGTACGTCACACCTGCCTACTCAATAAGATCTGTTTATACGTGCTCATTCATACATGTGAACAATGAACGTTCCTGCGTCATTGATTTAAAAATAACATGAATTTTCAATCATATCAATGTTTACATTAAATTTAGTTCCTAAATTTTAAGATTTTAGATAGTAGGAATTTGGCCAGTGCGAGTCGGACTCGCCCTAGAAGGGTTTCGTAGTAGCCGTTATAATTAACGAATGAGATATTTCAAAAGTAGCATGGTAATGTTTTGAGCTTAATCATGATGCAAGCTAACTTCCTTTTAAATAGAGTTTGTTTGAGTAATAAAATTACGCTTGCTTAAATATAAAATACGTTAAAAAAACAACGTCGTGATAAAAAAACACTGGGAGTTTTATATTTTGATTTAATTGCATGTACGAAGAGCCCACTATGCCTGCAAGCAATACTACTTATCGATTTATGAACTGCATAGTCGAAATCTATATAATATATTTAAGAAAGTTGTTTTAATTTATACTATTTGTTCGTGTTTCTCTGCTACCAACAATTATGTTCGTGTTTCTGTGTTATTCCAAGTGATGTTGGTTCTTCAGTAATGGAAGGCTTACCGCTACACTGGCCGGCAGCACATCAATCAAGTTTCCTTTTAGCTTCAAATCAGTGAAATGAGGAAACTCTGATCATTAGGCTGGAACTGGTGAGGTGTTCAGTCCTTAGTTCTTTCAAGTGGTTTGCTGGCTATCTTCAATATTTTGTGGAGATCTGAATGCATTCAGTCTGGGATCAATATTACGATTCCCTGTCCAAGGAATATCGTGTCCTTTCATTCTTTCCTTTCGTATTTTACTAATATCTTCGACAGCTGTTTGTCGGGTCCAATGCTCTCAAAGCACATCAAAGGTTTTTGTTTCCAGTGCGATAACTTTGCTATCGTCCACAATTTCACTGATTCAGAATATATACTTTCAAAATATGCTGCTTCTATTTGTATCACAATACTCAAAATTATACAAATCAATTACAATTTTCAATACGCCAATTCAATTCAAAAATCCAAAGCCCAAGTAAAAAGTTATTTTTATCTCAACTCAACTGTCAGTCGATCTGTCAATCGCAGACTAAATAGAGTATGCCAAAGCCGCGAGTACATGTTTGGCGCGAACATACCCCCGCCCCAGGCCGCTACAATCGGCCCGCTTTAATCAATCGGGAGTCGGGATAGAGTTGCGACCGCTCTTTACAAAATACAATATCAAGTTCCTCATAAGTAAGTACAGTTTCACCAATTACGCGATGCAAATGAGTTTTAGCGACCTTAACAACATTTTCAAAGGGTAGGAGAGGTGGAGCGCTGCAACCGCGAGAAGCGCAATCAGCTGGATTCAATTCTCCAGGAACATGTCTCCATAACAACGATGTCTCACTATTCTAGATTTGAGAGATACGGTTGGCTACAAAAACTTCTAATGTGTGAGCTGGCATTTTTAGCCAAGACAAAACAATCTCACAGTCAGTCCATGCATAACAATCACAAATATCCATATCTCCTTTCAACAAACTTACATCAACCTATGTTCAACCGGCACACTACTGGATAGGACTGGTCCAAAAATAACAAAACCAAAAACGGTAGGCACTGCTACCAATCCGTTGGACTGTAAGGGCTGAGGCCCTCCAGTCAAAAAAGTGCCTATAACATCAGAACCCAACAACAAATCTACTGGTCCAGGGGTAAAATAGGTAGGATCCGCCAACTTCAAACCTTTTGTCAAAACAGGGCAAATCAACTTCAAATCAACCTGGGGTTGCACCGGACCCAAAATGGTATCTACAACAATTCCCAAGAACGACACAACTGGAACCAGGGGATCATGAGGCGAGACCGAGACACGGGTCTCTCCCTTAATCGCTGACACGGGAGTGTTTCGTATACCCCTAACAAACGTATCACAATTTTTCAATGATAAGCCCAATCGCACCACCAACCAACTTGACAAGATACAACCTTGGGACTCCGAATCCAAAATGGCTCGAACATCCACGTGTTGGCCATTGGGGGCCCACACTCTAACAACTGCTGTCGGCAACAATACGGTTTCCCGGGGGACAGCAGGGATTGGTGGGAGGGCAGCAAGTACCTATTCGGTAGAGCAAAATCTCCCCTGGACACGTCGGGAAGGTTACGACGTGGGTGCGGCTCCCAGCTCTCGCACTGGGAACGACGAGATGAGTTAGCACCAACAAATGGCGTACGACGACGCCCATAACCGTACGTCCGGTTATTTAACCGGGGCTGCTCCATCAAGGGGGGAGAGAACCTATCGGCGGCCGTATAATATCGAGGTGGTTCCTGTGAACGAAACATTTTACCCCCGCCCGTGGGGGGACGACGCAAACTCCCGCCCGTGGGAGAACGACGCAAAACCCTCTCGCGACGAATATTAGTCGCAGCATGGTGGAGGGGGGCTTGATGAGGAGGGGAGTAGACTCTTGGGGGGGAACGCCCAACTTCTACATCATCACGACCACTACGGTTCGCACATAAAACCGGATGATGAGCTCCCTGACAAAACCTGCAAGGTCTACTCTGCTGGCATTCACGCTGAAGATGGTCACCAAGACAAACATAACACCACCTTCGGTCAGCAGCAATTGATCGGCGACCCTGGACTCGCATCTCCAAAAAACGCTTGCAGGCTGTCACTGCATGTCCAGGCTCCTTGCAATACCTACAAACAACAGGGGGCCCATTTTGCCCCATGGCCCTATAAACTCGGTGATCTCTCCTTTCGGTCAAACGGGGCTGATGCACACGCCGAGACTTCGGTTCCACACGAACCGGCTGACTAGGAGGAAGTACACCTGAAATGTCTCCCCCCCGGCACTCATCCTCCAGAAAAAGCAACAAATCTGAAAAGGGAGGAAGATGAGAGTCACTATCACCTCCAAATTTGTGTTCGAAGCGAACCTTCAACTCGGGTGGAAGTTTCTCAAGCACAATATGTAACAATAAATAAGACCAGGAATCTTCAGGTAAGTCCAGGATCTTCAATGCATTCAAAGAAACCAGTATTGGATTCAACAAGTCCACACGCAATCGACTCAGGTTAGAAATTCTGGGCAAGGTGAGGATCCGACCAACATGCTGGTCTGCAAGCCGTCTTACATTGTGGTACCTTCGGGTCAAAAGATCCACAGCAGTGGGATAACTGTCATCAGTCACAGTGAGATGACTCATCATGTCCAAGGCCTCATCCCGCATGGATGAACGAAGGTAGGCCAATTTCTGAGCTGGTGACAAATCTGACCTCCGATCCACCAGGCTTTGGAACATGTTCCAAAAACTAAGCCACTCAGTGAGAGCTTCACTAAACTTAGGCAAATCCAAAGTGGGCAGTCTACCCAATAATGCTGGAGAGGTTGGTTCAAGTTTGGCATCCGAATCTGGAGAAATAGTCGACCCCGCTTTGAGTGTGAGAGCAGCCTGAACCAATTGATCAGCCAGCTCATCCACATCCAATCCACATCAGATGGAACCACACCGGTGCTGGCCAATTCATAATAAGAGGCAGTAAGATTCTCTAACCGCTCCTGTTTAGCGGGCAATTTATCAAACCTATCTAACAAATCAGCGGTTCGTTCTGGTCGACCCACTAATGCAGCAGCTGAAGCTAACCAACGCAATACTGTCCTTACTTCCCCAACAATCCTAGTTACAGAAGTCATGATGTAACAGATACAATAATACCACAATAATAATTAAAACAAAGATGTAACTCCTATTTTATAACCTATAATTAACACTTGACCAATAGATACCTAAATTACAACAAAGGAATACAAAAGAAGCAACCTGACTCAAAACTAGCAAAAGGCAAATGGGCAGTTCCGCCGAATGTTGTACATTTATTTAAAAGTAAGGAAAAATATAAATTGTTTAGAAATTCAAATTTTTTAATGTAGATTGTTCATAAATATATTTGAAAAATTTGAAGACCACGACCGCTCTGACAAGAGCGAAACGAATAAGAAGAAGAAGTTCATAAATATATTTGATCTTAACTGGATTGTATAAGTTTTTGATTTATTTGTTATTTACCTTCAATAAATTATTATTTTTGTGTAACGGGCGAAAACCTGACGGTCATACCGTTACTATAAAATCTTAATGTAATTCAGTAATAAAACTCAGTTCAACTTTAAAATACTTGTTTAATTTATAAAGATAGATGTTACAAACATATTACAGAACATAATTTCACCGTGGCAATAATAACTCAATAAATATACCACACGAAACAATTTATGTTACGTTTTCTGTAAAATCTTGTTAAACATTTACATTTTAATACTGAAATTTGCTCTTTTTGGGATGTAATCACAGTTCACAAGGTAGCATTTATTACAAAAAAGATATGAAACATAAATTTAGACGCTTAGGTATTAAAAATAAAATTAATAATATATATCTATCGAAAACATAGCGGGACAATTACTGACCCTGACAATTACGTAACAGGCTGACAAGTTTAAGTTGAGATCACACTGAGATAATAGTTTGTACTCTGGTAAGTAACAACCGTAAATTCTTTAAACTTAATAATACATAAACAAGTTATACTTTTTTAAATAACTAGTCTACTATCACAGGTAAATGTTTTTTATTTATAGTGAACTTCAATTCTCTTTGGACTAATGCGGTAATATTTTTTACGTGAGATAAAAATATTAAAGAACTAAATTCAAAGTGATATGATAATAGGTTTATGATTTATACATTATTGTAAAAACCTAATATAATAAAAAGCTAATAATGAATCGAGGATAACAAATGAGATCATTCATCACTATAATCAGCACCAAGACAAACATTACAAAGATAATTAATTGAGATTTGACCACTGCTACACTCCCAACAGAACCATTGTTTGCACACCATACATTTTGAGATCTGGTTAAGTATCAAAGGTGCTTTGCATTTTACACCGAAAATTATCAACCATACTCATAAAAACATCGAAATTTCAATTTAGCACCAGTCAATGAGTTTCCGAATCCGAGCCATTGTGCAGCGGATTATAAAGAAATATTTTTGACTGTAAATCTCCGTGCCTCACTCATCAAGAAGAAAAAAATAGCACTTATTATTACAATGTACTTTGCCGTGTAGTGCCGGATTAGAATTGCCGTGTAGTGCCGGCTTAGAATGTCGCTACCCCTTCCTATCCACGGGTGTCGTAAGAAGCGACTAAGGGTATTGGGGCTTTTTTTGGATTTTTGGGCGATGCGGTTGGAGACCCATCACCAAAAACCTTTATTTTACTATCTTTTGCCCACTCAACTTCCAAAAGTAGCTGAGGAATTTATAATTCCTTGGCTCTGGCTACCCCTTCTAGGGAATTACAGCCGTGAGTATATGTATTACAATGTGTGTATGTATCTTCAACTTTAGGCTGTCAGACCGTTACGATTATAAGTCAGGCTATACGTTATTAACATAATCGTAACATTCCTGACGTAACGCTATGGGGCCTATGCCTAAACTTTATTCGATTATTTATTTCAATGAGGACCTAAGGAAATTATTCTTTCAATATCATGAACAAGACAAAATAAAGATTGCCTCACAATAATCTAACGTGTTGCAGCCTAAACCATTTTTGTAAAAATGGCGTAACTTTGTGGACAAAAAAAGAGGGAAAAACTAACATTAGATGACCGCCGCTCACAAAGACCCGTCCACCACTGATGTAACAGAATGGTGGACCGAGTTTAGTTAATCTGTGATCAAAGTGTTACCGTGCCTAACGAAAATACCCCGAAATTAGGCGATAATTCGACTAAAACCTAGTAAAATCACCGTAAAAGCCTTGACATGTCAGGATGAGCGCAAAAGCTCGGACAAACTATTTAAATTAATTAAAAATAGAAACAATCTACTATCTATGCATATTTATTAATTTTAAGATAGCGCATATCTGAATTATTAAAAATAAATCACCAAATTATAGGTCGTAGACCATAAATACTGAGCTACAACGTGCTAAATACGAAAAAAAATATTAGGGACAGTATGGAAACGAAATTTGGCCCCTTTTGAAAGTGAAATATAAATAGTTTTTATAATAAAATCATATTTTTTTATTATTTTGCCTGGTGGGCCAGTAATTAGGCAATATATTTTAATAGGTGTATTAAATGATATTTGTACATCGGATTTACAAAATAATAATAAACTTCAGGACATCTTGAAAACGTCAATGTACAACTTTCGCCGGAACTGCCCAAATATCAATTGGCAATACAATTTAGCAACAATAATGAACTAGTGACCAAAAACACCATATACAAAATATCAAGTCCCAGATTTGCAATTATTAACCTTATTTTACAAACCAAAACTGGAAACTGATTGTGAACCTGTTAACACAACCCAGTCTACAAAATATCAAAAAACAAGTAGAAATTTAAAGTAAATGAATAAAGTTAGCCTGCCACTTATTCAAACCCACTTGGAAATGACTAATATGATCAAATAATGTATATAACCTCAATCTAACTTAATACAGTGTGAAGCTGTACCCATTTATAAGTACTGACATGTATACTTACAACACTATTACAATAAGATAATAGAATCACAATTCTAGACTGCTATTATTCAAAATAGTGTTAAACAAACAATAATTACTTTCAATACTATTGCAATAAGATGATAGGATCACAATTCTAGACTATTATTCAAAATAGTGTTAAACAAACGACAATTACTTTTACTGCAATTAATATGGAATATAGATTTCAATTTGAGGAACATATGGCATGTTAACAAACACTCAATAAGGATCTCTGTACTATCAATAATCTAACACCATTATACCAATTTATAACACAACAATTACACTTAAAGTCAATAGTATGTTTCACAGTTTGCACTAGTTTCAATTCATTTATTTTGTCCCAGAGGTTCAATTTCTTGTTCGTGTGTAACCACGCTGTTGCTACCAAACTTATGTTCGTGTTTCTCTGCTACCAACAATTATGTTCGTGTTTCTGTGTTATTCCAAGTGATGTTGGTTCTTCAGTGATGGAAGGCTTACCGCTACACTGGCCGGCAGCACATCAATCAAGTTTCCTTTTAGCTTCAAATCAGTGAAATGAGGAAACTCTGATCATTAGGCTGGAACTGGTGGGGTGTTCAGTCCTTAGTTCTTTCAAGTGGTTTGCTGGCTATTTTCAATATTTTGTGGTGTTAGAAAATAGTCAATTAGTAACTTTAAACTGTCTCGAAAACGAATTCAAATGAGCTATATTGGGTTCAAAATGAATTAAATTATAAAATTAGTGGCCAGTTTCCGTTTAAAGAGAATGAATCTAAATGTATTTCAAAACTCTCGCTTCCGGCGCCACTTTCGCGTGTTTTTTGGTGGTAGGGAAGTGGCGAGGGAAGGAAGAAATGACAGCTGTCTTGAGGCAGGCGAAGCGGCATTGCTGGCATTCGTACTGAGTCTCTCAAACAAACCAGTCGTACCATTAGCTTGAATATTATGTTATTGTTATTAACTTGTGATTTTGTAGAAGAAAATAAATAGCAGAACAATATTATTAAGTTTTATTTTTAGAGTCGTTCCTAAAAGGTCAGTTATTTTAATAGTGGAGATCTGAATGCATTCAGTCTGGGATCAATATTACGATTCCCTGTCCAAGGAATATCGTGTCCTTTTATTCTTTCCTTTCGTATTTTACTAATATCTTCGACAGCTGTTTGTCGGGTCCAATGCTCTAAAAGCACATCAAAGGTTTTTGTTTCCAGTGCGATAACTTTGCTATCGTCCACAATTTCACCGATTCACAATATATACTTTCAAAATATGCTGCTTCTATTTGTATCACAATACTCAAAATTATACAAATCAATTACAATTTTCAATACGCCAATTCAATTCAAAAATCCAAAGCCCAAGTAAAAAGTTATTTTTATCTCAACTCAACTGTCGGTCGATCTGTTAATCGCAGACTAAATAGAGTATGCCAAAGCCGCGAGTACATGTTTGGCGCGAACACTATTTATAACTCAAGAACGGATGAAGCGATTTGGCAGGATTTGGTGGAGAGGTAGCTCAGAAACAGGAAAAGGACAAGGCATACTTTTTATAATATTATAAGGACGAAAGATTTGTTTTTATGTTGTATGTCGGTAGTAAAAAGAGTTAGCAACGACTGACGAGAAATATAAAAAACATATTTGACCAATGGAAAGCTTAAACTTTCAGAAGCAACATAGGTTATACACCATCAGGCAAAATATCGTAGATGGTAAGCAGTAAGAATGCATGGAAGCAATGCAATGCAGCATGCGAAGCCGGGGCGGACCACTAGTAGCTTATAAAACAAATATTTGTGACGTACGGTCCGGCAGGTAAGTCAAAACTACTAGAGTTTCGATATCGCCATCAGAGACGGAAACCCAATTATGAGCTCTTTTACCTTGTTTTTTCTCTCAGCCCCTATATGCGCCACTAAGGGCAGCTAGCTAGACAGGGTATACAAGTATATGTATTAGGTGATTCAGAAGGGCAAGCACGAGCGCTCTTATATCGACACGATAACGATTAGAATGAGATGGCAGTATACGATACTAAGTAAATACGTAAGAGATGGCTGCTTTATCCCACGCGATAACTAGTTTAAACACCGCTCGTACTAGCCGGGCTGTCTGCACAATATTTACACAAGTGGAATATACCATCAATTAAATTTCCAAATGGATTTTTCGCTAAGTTGTGAGAGAATGTAGACTCGTCGTATAAATTACAGAAATATCATGTTAGATACATATTTAACTGTGTACTCAACTCAATACAATCATAATTTTTTTGGAAACAAGCTTACGCGACAGCAAAGTGTGAGTCTTACGAGGAGTAACTGACGAATGATACATGGAAATAAAAAGATTTTCTTGTATTTTTTCTGTTAGTAATTTATCTCAAAATAATCACATTTGCACTAAACAATAAAAAAAAAAAACGTAACTCTATAGCCAAAAATAAAATTTTCTAGGATAGCTTTATTGACCGCCATCTATTCTCCCATCTGACTGTCAAGATCCTTTATATCTAGAACTCGTAAAGGTTTCAAGTTGAAATTGAAACTATATCTTATAACGAGATCTTCAATCCTCCAAAGCTGTCTAACTATTATATTAACTCAAAAAATACAATTGAATATTGCTGTTACAGTATGTTTACAATAAAAATAGGGCTTTTCCTCTTTTTTTTCTTTTTTATATATAATTATCTATTAATAATAATCGTCTAATAATAATCTATTTTAAAGATAATTTAAAATAAAAAAATAGACTTTAGATAGAACCAAATTATGAACGTATTTAATAATGTAACTCTTACTACAAACATACATTAACATCAGTTTATTCCCAAAGGGTAGCCAGAGCTTCAGCAACTGTCTTATATATATGTGAAATGGAAACGTACAACCGATATCGACCCAAATTGCTTCGAGGGCGAGTTTGACTACCACTTGACAGATTTTTATAGCTTAAGATATATATGGTAGTTATTTACTATACAGAAATAAGGAGACCTTCCCTCCATCATGCAGAGAGATGTCAAGGGATGTTGAGAAATATTAGTACCTCTGTCAACCCCTTCGGGGATATATGACGTGAACGTTTGAGTCCTGAATTTTTAAATATATTTTTCAATAAAAATCTGCCTTTGCTTTTGTATATAATCTGTAATTGTGCAAAACAAGTCTTTCGACTGCGTTATATTCTAAAAATATTCCATGACTTTTCACTCTACTACGTATAAAACAGATAAACAGTTCCCCTTGTTCTACTTTACTTTATGGTAAAACAAGTTTAAGATATACAAATGAAATCCAAATTTCATTAATGATTGGAAAATTCTCTACTAAATAAGAGAGGATGTTATCATTAGGTCGCCCACTCAATGCAAACCAAAGAAAAACAAGACTCCCATCTTACTCAATTTACTGTCTACGCACAATAGAACAGTAGGACTTGTATCAAAAACATCTTCATTACTCTTTCCAAGCGATACAAAATAACAAAAGGCCAACATTAACATAATGACATTTATGCGTAAAGGTATGAAATGAATCCAACGAAACGGTGCATAAAATTACGGAGGCAATTTAGACAATTTGAAACATTTTATTTTATTTATTTTATTTTATTTTCTTTGGAAGATTAACAGACCAATACAAACAATAAAATACTAATTATGAATACACAATGCCATTTACAAATCTTCACCTATAGCAAAATAACATAATACTTACAGAACTAAAAACTAAAAAGATTTAGGTAACAATTAAATAATTATAATGTTGAGGTTAGTGTAGAAATTATTGGCCGAAATGTAAATTAGTTAATAATTTTCTTACTCTTGTAGTGCTTGTATCGAAAATATCTAAATCTACTATTGATTCATTAAATTTAGTACATGAATTGACAAGTTAGCTCGCAGTCTGACAGCTGTCAAATTAACCTTGTTTATTTGATATAAAACCATTTTTGCATGTTTCTCTGATTTTTCAATCTGATTAAAACAATTCACATCGCGGGAAGATGTGTCTTTTATTATTATAGCTTGCTATGAGGAAATTGATGTTTTACGCCGTTTTTTACGTATTGTTTCATTGAGTTTAGATTACAACGTGATAATTTAGTGTTGGAAGTTTTTAAAAGAAGTTATAAATACAGAAATTGCCGTGTAATGCCGGCTTAGAATGTCACAACCCCTTCCTAACCACGGGTGTCGTAAGAGGTGACTAAGGATATGGGGAATTTAAGTGGTTTTAGGACGATGCGGTTGGAGACCCATCACCAAGTTTATTTCTATCATCTTGTCCTCTGTCAACTTCCAAATGAAGCTCTGGCTACTCTTTTTTGCAATCCATGACCGAGAGTATACATGTATGTTATAACTATAGTAAAAGTTTGTAAATATGAATGTGCCGTGACCGTGACATCTAAGTTTTTCTTAAAACTCAAATAGTCTCTTTGTGATGATACAAACAAATAAAAGATTAGATTATTTTAAATACTTTAAAAACTTTATGAATAAAATCGAGAAATTTAACCTTAAGTAGTATCTCTCTCGCGAATTAGACTAAATTGAATAAATATTAATTTTTTGACGAATGTACTTGTGCTTCTCATTTTATGGCCCATACTGATTATCCAATTTATTGGAAGCTCGATAAAAATGATAGTATTTAAGAGATTCTTATATTATTATAATAAAACCCGTAATATTAGCTACGCTACATATTCATAAAGTGTTCGGTTTTATTCTATACTAGCTGTACCCGTGACTTTGTCCGCGTGTAATGTTGACTTTTCGGAGCATATTTAGAATTACATATACGTCGTTTGAGTAGATAAAAATTTACTTTACAGTTATGCTTCTCTGTAAACGATATTGGACGTGTGGCCATCGGGGATGAAAGCATACAGTATCCTAGCTTCGCTAACCCGTGACAGAGCCGCATACAACTGGCCGTGCGAGAAACAGCTGATACTTAGATCTATACGCATAACTTTCAGCGTCTGACCTTGGGCTTTATTAATTGTCATCGCACAACAAAGGCTAACTGGAAATTGGACTCGTTTATGTTTAAGTTATTGAAAAGTAGTTTAGAATGAATGGAATCCGAAGAATGAAACAATGTATCATATTCCACACCCTGTTAAAATCTCTGCTTCTATCAGATTTCTTTCTGAATTGGTGACTTTTAACCCGATGCCATTGCAAAATATTAAAGAGCTTATTTTTGTTACTTTTAATTGAATTTTGTGTGCTGGTAGTCCAGGAACAATAAATGATATTAACAATTCTACTGGGTAGCTTGTAGATTCTCCTTCTTCCATAACTTTTTTAATGCAGATATATTCAACATAATCCTCGGAACAAAGCTCAAAATTTCAGCGTTTATTGTTGTTGCTTGGTCGTTTCATACTAACACACATAAACTCACGCCATTATTTCCCATTGGGGTAGGCAGAGACTATCGATCGCCACTTCGTACGATCCTGACAAACCTCTCTAGCTTCGTTTAGATGCAACAACCTTTTCAGAAATGCTCTTTTGTTCCTAATACTTCGGACGCCTGCCTTTTTGAGGACACACTCTATCACGGTCGTTTCGTGGCGTCAAAATAGCTCTTTAGTAAAACCAGGAGTTCTGCAAGTAGATATTTGCTTTGCGCATCCATACACAGATGTTATGAGGTCTCGCATTGATGAAATTATGTTGCATAGGTGTTCAGTCCTTAGCTCTGCTACCATATGTTCAATTATTTCTTGTGTTATTAAAGAAAAACACTGGATTGTGGTATCCTGGTGAGTTGCTCCGTCCTTAGTTATTCCAGGTGGTTTTATTGTTCTTCAATAATTTTTTGAGATCTGAATGCATTTAATCTTTGCTCAACATACGATTCCTTAGCCAAAGGATATCGTTTCCTGTTATTCTTTCCTTACTTTCTTTCGTATTCTACGAAGGTTGTCTTAAGATAATTCCTGGTTCAACGCGTGCACCGGTGACCGCACTCAATGGTATCAAGGTTCACTTTCACGGACGATATCACTTTTATATGTCCACAATTACGCCGATTCACAATATAAACAATAATTATTCACTGCCCCTTTCTATTCTTATCCCAATACTCGAAATTTATACAAAATTAATAACAATTTTACAATGCAACAACCCGCCTTTCAAATCAAAGTTTAAGTCAAGGGTCGTGTTGCCAAGAAGCAGTGTGACCATCTCAATCACTCAATATAGAATATGCTAAAGCCGCGCGTACACTAAAACTAGCACTTCATAATCTGGCGTGAACAATAGGTTTTGTCATGAAGATACACGCCATAACCAATTTCAAGTAGCAAATCAGAAAATTCTTGAGCATTTTCGTTGAAACCTGGCCCTCCACTTTAAAAGTTGGCATGAAAGGGCCCTTTTTGATTTGTTTGGCCCCGAAAGATTTCAGTTGGAATGCACCATCATACAAACGGCTATTGTTTAAAAAATGTTTTGACTTAGGATGTTCTATTAGTAAAGCTTTTATAATGTCTAGGGCTCAAGGAAATTTTCAATAAGCACTTTGCTACCTGAACAGCGTATGCCATTTGGTTTTTTTTACCATTTTAAGGCATCACAAAACTGACAACATACTACCATACCTCCTATAATGGCGAATTTAGAGTAAATACATTCGGGTGAATATAAAAATCCGGATTTTTCTTCATAGGTGACTATAGAAGGTTTTCAATCTCTGCTCCACTGTCTGGATCTTCTATCGATCTTCACACCATTCTATTGGTTTTATGCGCAAATCCGTTGACTACAGCCGTGCCTGGCGTTCGTCAGCAGTTTCTTCTCGCCGAATTTCCCTAACTCGTACTCCCTCAGCTTATAAATATTTTTCCTCATTCTGACGGGTTTGCTCATAATTTTCTCTAGCTGTTTGTGTCATTGTCGATATTCATCATCATTTTTAAGAATTCTATCATCGTTGTGTCGCTCTCTATCTGCTGTTAATCGAGTTTCACGATCGAAACTACTTTCCAGCTGTGTAGATTGAAAAGTTCATGCTCTTTGAGAGCTCAAACGAATGGACCTATCAGTAGAAGTCTCAGACTCAAGCAGAGTTTCACGATCAGCAGTAAGACGTATTTCCCGTTCGTCCTGTTTGATGAGACCGGGCATTCGCTTTACGAATTCTCTGAGCTTTCAGACGAATTTAACTTTCAGTGAGGGTCTCAGAGTCACACGATAGCGTGTGAGCTTCGTAATCGACAGATAAACGTGCGTTTGGTTGTTCCTAGTTTTCCCTAATTTAAATTATCATTTTTTGAGAACGATTTGAGCGACATGATAGTCCAGTGGATAGAACACCCGCCCGAAAAACAGAAGGGCGTGAGTTCCATTCCTGGGACGGGCCTACACCAATTTGTCTTTTCTAAAGTCATATGTGTGGTTAATTTATCATGGTTGCTAACGGTGAGGGAAAACATCGTGAGGAAACCCACATGGCTGAGTTGTACTTAGTCATGTGACAGTGTATTCGTACAAAACGGCGATAGGCCTGCCCCCTATCACGTGAGTACACTGTCTAAGCAAAACGTGGGTACCTTCTCTGGAAACTAGATGGCGCTTGCCATGTGAGTTCAGGAGTATTGGTACCTCTGCCAACCCCTTCGAGGATAAACGGCGTGAACGTTTATGTTATGTTATGTTATTTGAACTCAGTCGAGAATCTCGCCGAGTCGAAGTTTCTGCAGCATGAAATCTAGCCTGATGTTCCCGAGTTACAGAAAACCTAGACTCCGCCTAACTTATACCAAATACAAAAACTATTAATTAACAAAACTTTAAAGAAAATTAAGAAAAAGCATCTAATTACAAACCCTCAAATAAAAATAAATGATATAAAATATGTAAACGATCAGTATTCAAGTGAATTACAATATCCGTACAATATCAAGAAGAAGTGCGTTCGTTAGGAATAAATTTATCCTTGAATGGATTGGTTGCTGCTGGCCCTATGGCTTATGCGGCTTCTCTATGACTATGTGTGCCGGGCAGCTCAGGGCCGCTATGGCGGGGCTAAGGTTGTGTACCTCAGCTAAATCGAATAGAACGTATAGAAGCGGCGCTTTAAATTGACATATCTTTTTTGTTTATGATCCGATTGACTTGAAATAAGCACTAAATGTTAAATGAAGATTATAACAATATATTAAGCCGTTTTTGATAATAGCGCGCACAAACATACAGACAAACAGACAAAAAAAAAGTTAATTACAATTTCGGGTTCGGCATCGATATTATAACAACCCCTGGTACTTTTTTAAAAATATTTCCATTGTACAGACACCACTTTCCTACAATTTTATTATATGTATAGATAGATATAGATAGTGAATCGGCCCAGCTTTGCACGGGTAGCGTAGTTTTTGAAAATATCTGAGGTTCCTTCAATCATTGCTCAACCTTTGTAAACAAACGATCAGAGTTACAAACTTTGCATACATCATACATATACTCACGACTATTTTGTGCCCGCGCAACCGTTACACAAAAATAATCCTTATAGCATGTTTCAGTATAGTATGACTTATTTCATGTATAAGTTTGGCGTTTCTATACCGATTTCAATGGGTCTTTTTTATTGTAATAATGTTAACATTTTTAAATTAGAGTTGAGTGAGAGTATTATAAACGTGAGAGTAAACAAATATAATCAGAATGCGCCGCACTGCTAAGCTATCAGGAGTTACACGGGAGCTGTTGCGGGACATTTTTTAGACAATTTTATGTAAAATATTTCCGTCAAACATGATTTCTATGCAACTTTAACCACTAGTGTGTAGTGTCGGCTTAGAATAGCACTACCCCATTTCATCCGGTGGGTGTACGTAAGAGGCGACTAACGGTATTGGGGTTTTAAGGGATTTTGGGCGATGAGGTTGGAGACCCATCCCCAACAACCTTGCAACACCGCGCAAATGTGTCAGTCACGAGATTGAATTGATTCGCTCGCGAGCAATTTTCAATCTGCTGACAATTTTAATTACTATTGCGTTACTAAAGTGATTTAGTCATTCTATTAAGTACCAAATTCTAAGACTTTCGCGACTGAGCATTACAATTAAAACAACTATTATAAAACTAAGCCCATGTTATAACACGCCATTAACGAACCGAAAATCAATAGTTACTATCCGTACTAGAAGAAAGATAATAACTCGAACATAGAATGATTGATGGTTTGTTTCATGGTTTTTATCAAATATTTAATGGAACTAAGGGGTTGAAATAGGAAATGAAAGTTAGTACAGAGATTTTTGTCATTTCTGTATTTAGTAACTTGAAACTTGGTACGATTGACTGTTATAATATAACCACTACAAAAAGGCATTTATGAAATTCATCCATCAATCAGTATATACTAAAAGCCAGAAATCCCAAAAAGGGTAGCCGTAGCTCCGATATAGTAATTCTTCATCCACTTTTGGAAGTTGAATAGGGAAAAGGCATTTAAATAAATGATTTTAGTGATGGGTATCCGACTGCATAGCCCAACAATCACTTAAAAAACCTCAATGACCTTTATATCCTTTACATCACCCGCGGGAACATAAATATAAAAAACAAGAATTTGAGATAGTGTTTTGGTATTTTGGATGTAAACTGGATGCAAAAAATTTAGTCCACGCGGACGTAGTCGCCGGCAAAAAGCTAGTTTTATGTTTAAACCTACAATTTATTTTGTAAGATTAAATTAGTATTATGTACCTAACAGCCTCCAGCAAAAGCTAGTTCAGCATTTGCTTGAGGCTGTTAGTTTGCCATACTGCCTGTGTTTAGAAAAGTTTTATTTTTTTATAAGTATTCTTGAGACAAGTCCTTTACCCTGACTGATTTAGATATCGATGATTACACCTTATTTAATTTTAAATAAATATTCGAAAGACATAGTCGGTAATACATTAGTTCTACCGTGATAGCCCAGTGGGTAGAACACTCGGTTATCGTGCAAACGACTAGTGTTCAAATCCTGGGTTGGGCCTACACCAATTTGTCTTTTCTAAAGACATATGTGTGGTTAATTTATCATGGTTGTTAACGGTGAGGGAAAACATCGTGAGGAAACCCACATGGCTGAGTTGTACTTAGTCATGTGACAGTGTATTCGTACAAAACGGCGATAGGCCTGCCCCCTATCACGTGAGTACATTGTCCATGCAAAACGTGGGTACTCTGAACACCAGGTGACAAAGTCACGTGATGTTCAGAAGTATTAGTGCCTCTGCCAACCCCTTCGGGGATATTCGGCGTGAACGTTTATGTTATGTTATGTTACATTAGTTCTAAATTTCTAAAGTTAATTAATTAATGACAATACAACAGCACACGGGAGTTGACATACTCATTTAGTGTTACGTTACAGCTCTTTAGCTATTCGTCTCATTTTGATAAATGAGGTAGCATTAGCTTTGTGTCGGAATTCCGAGTGTCAGGCGATGTGACGTCATATTAAATATAACATTGCGGATATATGACTTGCATAATACGCTGAGTAACAAAGATTTTAGAGCATATAGAGCGTTGTTTAAATTATCACATCTTACCGTTAAGCCAGATTGAATTCAAAATTTCAGAAAGTGATGATTGTGTATGTAATAAATAAATTCAATAAGGAGTGTAGTGTCGGCTTAGATTAACACTACCCCATTTTTGCCGGTGGGTGTACGTAAGAAGCAACTAACGGTATTGGGGCTTTTAAGGGATTTTTTGGCGATGCGGTTGGAGACCTATCACCAACAACCTTTATTTTGCCATCTTTTCCCCACACAACTTTCCAAAAGTGACTGAGGAACTTCTAGTTCCTTAGCTCTGGCTACCCCTTCCAGGGATTTACAGCCGTGAGTATATGTATGTATGTAATAAGGATTAGTGAGAATTTCAGTATCAACCATTTCTTAACTACTTTTGGACAATGGAAAGCAAAATTCGAAAAAAGAATTGTTGATAAAATATAGGCTACCATTTTAGCTTGTTTGGTAGAACAGCGCTTTTCGTGCTGACATTGAGGGTTCAAATCCCGGGACGGGCCTACACCAATTTGCCTGTTCTAAAGTCATATGTGTGGTTAATTTATAGTGGTTGTTGACGGTGAGGGGAAACGTAGTGAGGAAACCCACATTGCTGAGTTGCACTTGGTCATGTGGCAGTGTATTTGTACAAAACAGCAATAGGCCTGCTCCCTGTCACGTGAGTACACTGTCAAAGCAAAACAGAAGTGACAATATCACGTGATTTACAGAAGTAGAAGTGACAACCCTTTGGGGGTATACGGCGTGAACGTTTAAGTTTGATAAAAAAAATGAACCCATTGCTTCAAACACTAATAAACACCAAGCCCCGATTCACATTGCAAAAACAAATTCATATATTTTTTAGCAATCGTAGTCCTTAATTATTACAAAAATCCGAAATCACGCCCCAATTTTGTCGGTATTAAATTCGATATAAACGAGACGGTTTTTTTTAAGTAATTTGTTCCAATTTTGTCCTTTCAATGACTGAATGGGTCACGTCTACCAGAGCTGGAAGCTTTCCCAATTAGAAGTTCGTTTATCAATTATGGCTGATAAACCACAATAAGACCGTTCAGAGATCATCGGGTCCGAAAAAATTGAGGAAAGTAATTGGAATATTACTGTATTGGTTTAAGATTTTGTTTTCTTGATGACTGAGTTGAATTATTAAGACTTTTTAAATCATCGTCAGTTGAGTAGTGTTGATATCGACAGGATTTTAGGATTTTTAAGTGATTGTTATTATTGGGTTATTTTTTAGTATTTCCGTTCGTTACTACAAGAACTATTGTATATCACAAAAATAATGAACAGTGAGTTAATTTTTCACCTTACTCCGATGTGAATGTAGCGAAATGGCCAAGCCACATATTTTGAAGGGTAGTAGTAAAAGCTCCGATAATAAAATTAAAATTGTCCTTACAAAAAATATTAAATTTACTGCCTAAAATACTAAATTTCCGACTACTTTTGTCGGAGTTGAAATGACGAAACGACTGAACGACATACTTAAATCTTCGAAAAATTTATATGTCTGTTTATTGCCACAATACTTTTCTACCAAGTAAAATTATGTTCTGCCGATAACAATGGTTTGTAAATTTTACCTCTACTTGCCTACAAGTTATTCATAAATTACACTACATGTTTCATAAGGCTTATGCATTTAAGGTGCTCGCTCCGCTGCGCTTAGCTCGCTCGTTTTATACATAACCTAACCTAACCTAGCTAAATGTGACCTAACTTTTCTTCACCTGCAGGGGGCTTCAGAACCCCCAACCCCCAAACGGATAAACTTGTCGGAGGTTCAGTATTTTATTCGGAAGTGTAGTTTTATTATTCGAAGTTAAATATGTTTGTCAGTAAAAATGAAATTTGATCCTGTTCATAGGTGTTAGTTATATTTATAATTTTTTTTCGGTATGTTTTGGGTTTTTTCGTCGGTAATTTATTAAAACGCTGGTTTATTAGAATAATAGTCCGACAGATAAAGTTGAAGATTCATTAATTTTTCGGAACCATTATTATTTCCCTATTTTGAATAAGGTGTAGAGTTTGTGAAGTTAGGCCTTGTGGAGTGGAGTGGAGCTTGGGTCTACAGGAGATCTGATAATTTTTTGACAGAGCGAGTCATATGGGTTCGTCTTGGCAACATTTTACATGAAAATGATTTTTGTGGGATCTGTTTTTCTAATTTAGAAAATTAGAAATCTCATCATATCCATTTTCTATGTTTTTCACAATATTACCTTTTACACAATATAATAAAAGTATAACTTTTTGAGGCTGAGAACGGAAAGAAAGAACTAACAATGTGAAACCGGAACCTATCGCTAGATTTTTAAGGTGAGGGCAAAATTATGTATAAACCCAAAAAACTGAGTAGAATTTGGACATGTGACATTGTTTTTGAACAAACCAGCGATGTGCCTATCTGCATCACATTAATACACTGTTGTCCATGTCCTGGAAATAAATGTACGCTGTAATGTCAAAAATTACATGCGATTTTTACAACTGTTAGGATATATGCTACCCCTTTTGAGATATCTGGCGTAAAATATAGGGTGAGAGCAAAAAGTGATGGATTACATAAGTACAAAACTCAAAAGTAGAGATAGCAGAGGTACCAATGCTTTTAAACCACATGTGTAATTTATGACATCCATACAATACTGGTCCAATAGCACAACATACATACATACATATACTCACGGCTATAAATCCCTTAACGGGGTAGCCAGAGCTTTGGAATGAAAAATTCCTCAGCCATTTGGAAGTTGATTGGGGAAAAGATGGTAATAATAAATGTTTTTGGTGACGGGTCTCCAACCACATCGCCCAAAAATCACTTAAAAAGCTCCTACACCCTTAGTCGCCTCTTACGATCACCCACGGGTAGAAATGGGGTAGTGTTATTCCAAGCCGACACTACACGGCATAGAACAACTTATTTAAAAATGATAAACTTTAATCATAAACATCGCAAAGAATACAACGAAATGCTGAAAATATAACATTTGCAAGTTGTTTTTGTAGGAACATTACTCGAGTGGAAACGTTTGCATTAGTTAAAATGGCGTTCGTTTGGGTTGGAAGTTTGTGCGTAGGTTTGGAACATTATTAAAAGATGATACACGTAATGTTTTAGTACCGATATTTATGTTTCGGAAACATGACATAAATTAATACAAACAAAGCTATATTTGAACTGTAAACTATGTCACGTAATGGTTCCGAATGAAAGCTAACTCGCTACTTTATAGATTACATTATATTAATTACTAGCGCTGCTGGTTTCGCACGGGAAGTAAGTGATAAGGGCTAAATAAAAATAATAGTTTAAAATAAATATCACTCTTTACTAGATCTGCCAGTGAAGGTTTTATAAAAATAAGTCCAGATGAAAAATAAAACAGGTTATTTTAGGACTATAAGCAGTCACTTCAATTTGATTTATCTGAAACTAGATCTTTATATAGATATTGAATAGAGTTACTTGAAAATGTAGAACTAACATAGCCAAAACAACCCCAAGGCACTATTCCCCGAGTCACATTGTATAGACATTGCTCTGTCATGAAACTGTGGCTTTCGGTGAATTTACAGAAGTAGGTCCCAGTAGTTACTTTATTTTGCAATAACAAGAGGCAATTAAAGCGAAAACCTGTAAATTTTTAAAGTTTCCTGCAAAATAAATACGAATAATAAGTTTAATACAATACGTCTTGTATGATTGCACGCCAACTATAGGATAATTATATATTATTTCAATAATTAACAGTATACACTTTATAGTTAAGCCATTTATTTGCATAAGGTTGAGCAGAAGGTATTTTTTGTGTCAAATTGTTCCCTTAAAAAATATATAATAGTCTACCTGCAATTGAACCTTTCATTACTTGTGAGAATCGATTTTGGAGTCTTAAGCGTAAGCTCCTCGAAAGATGTATACATACATACATATACTCACGGCTATAAATCCCTAGATGGGGTAGCCAGAGCTGAGGAATTAGAAATTCCTCAGCCACTTTTGAAAAGTTAAGTGGGGAAAAGATGGTAAAATAAAGGTTGTTGGTGATGGGTCTCCAACCGCATCGCCCAAAAATCCCTTAAAAGCCCTAATACCGTTAGTCGCCTTTTACGTACACCAACCGGAAGAATTGGGGTAGTGCTATTCTAAGCCGACACTACACAGCACAACATGTATATACAAAACTATAAAAATATCCGTACCTGTATAATTGTATTTATGTACTTTGGTGAACTATTTTTGTAGCACGTCAAAACAAATGAATAGTCACCCAATATCAATACATACATCTTATTCACCTGTTACACAGTTGTTAATCTCAAAGAACAGGAAGCCTCTGTAACTCTTTGAAAATTGAATGAGAAAAAGTTTTTAATTGTAATACATACATGCATTATCATACATATACTCACGGCTATAAATTTCTAGAAGGGTTAGCCAGAGTTCCACAGCCACTTTTGGCAATTGAGTGGAAAAGAGATTGTAGAATAAAGATTGTTAGTGATTTGACAGTTATAATAAATTCCAGAAAAAACTATACTCTATCTTTCTTGCTTTAGACAAACAATATCAATCTATATATAAATATATATCTATTATTTATTTATTTATTTATTTAGGTACAATTACAGAACTTAAACTAAAAACATATATTAAATCTAATTACAACATGAACATTCCTAGTCTAAGTTCCAGTTACAACTGCACACAACATTCACTTGTAATATATGCACGACAAAAAAAGAGAGAACATTACAGATCGAATATAGTTATACATTTTATTTTTTTTTAATTTTTATTTGCTTTTTTTATAATTAGAATTAACTTAAACTAACTAAGCTTATATACATTAACTTAAGATTAGACTATGTACAAAAAAGGAGAGATAAAAAGATAACCTATAATTAAATATTATTTTGTTGATTGTTAACATAACGTTTAAAAGAACTCAGTGAGCATCCAAAGATGTCAACATCGTAACATATATTATTATAAGATTGGCACATTCTGCGTAGTGGGTGATTAAGAGCAATATTATTTTTTGGGATTGATAAGGTAAACAATTGCTGAATTCGCACTGATCGAGAGGGAACCCTGAATTCTAATTGCTCCAACAGCGCGCTATCCAGGAATCCGTTAGCTATTTTAAATAGAGTTGAGAGATCAGCTACTCGTCTACGATCCTCAAGACTTTGCAACTTGAACCTTAAAATCCGATCGTCGTATTGTGGGATCTGACGTCTGATACCCAACCTGGAGCACAAGGATCTAACAAATCTTTAATTTTGTATCTAATGTAAATATTTTATATTAATAAGTTGTAAATTGTATACGTAAATAGTATGAGTAATAAAATTATTTAAAAAGTATATATTCTCATATAGACTTGACTACCGTATTTGACAAGAGTTTGACAATTAATTAAGTGTATATTATTTGTATGTATCAACTCAACTATGAGGTAGTATGTGTAACGCATTTTCCACATGCACAATTGGAATAAAATTCCTTTTTCAATCACTCTTTTTATAATTTAATTGCATATTATAAATAAAATTCTATCGGCCCGATTTTATTAAAAAGGTTTAAAAAGTTGCTGCTTCCGATTAATTCTTTATTTGTAGCAACACAACTTACATACCCCATTTTCACTCCATACGTCGAACAGTTTAGAATACGCTATCAATCAGTCAGTCAAGGTACATAGTAATGTGCATTCATAAAATTAACAAAATAAAATAACATAAACTGATATAAAAAATGCACAAACAGAAACAGTTACAACCATATACATTCAATAGCTGCACAAATATCTAAAATGCGTAATATATTTCTTTACACTGGTATTACGCCAGAAAGTCGGCTACCTCAAAACTCTTAACATATTGAGTGGAAAGAGCACTTCGAGCAACAAGCATAAACACGTAGTATTCATTTTTGTTTCCAACATTATTTTCAATTACATCTCGCTTATTCTCGATACGTATGCAACGGCCTCTCGCAGGTTGACCTACTTAGACATTTCTATTTCTTGATACAACTTCCACCTTTTGCAACTTCATTAGAATTTCATAAGTGCTTTCTAAATGGGGTATGGTGTTAGAGCCAGGTGCATGGGGCCCGTGCCTTTATTAATTATTTAAAAGATTGTTGTCGTATTTCAAGACTACCTTCGCCACCCTTTGGAGATGTAAACTTTGTGTTTTGGAACCGACAAAGTAACAATTATAATAAATAACTAATAACAGTGACTTTTCTGTCCTATTCTAAAAGCAGCGAGCAAATTGTGAGCATGTATTTATCATGGACCAACCCACTATTGATAGAAAAATTGGAATTGGAGTAATTTTTCCAAGTAAGTATCCAATGTTATTCTTGCTAACACATATAAAATAATGTGATGAAAAAAACAATTGATTTGTAGCCCTGGTTCCCAGATCTGACATTTAAAGCCAGTATTATAGAAATGCTAGGATGGCACAGGTTAGTGGCTGACTTACCTCTTGTAGTATAATTAATATAATATCGATCTTTAGAGTTCAAGACGCTCATATATACTTATAGCATCTAGTAGGCAAGGACAAAAGCCCCTCCTAAGGATATCCATATCGTCGGTAGTGCACTGCCCTCATCTAAGATCGCGTTCTTCATCAATATATTGTTTCACCTTAACAACTTTTATACTTATTTTCTTTATTAAAAAGAAATATAGATAAATAGTCTACGCTATCATACTGAGACTAGCCAAGCTGTGGAGTAGTCTTGGCTAAAAATAGCACTAACTCTTTTCTTCTCTTAGATCGTCCTCTATCAAATTTGGCCACTTAGCCCTTTGTGGAAATATTAATGGTCATAAGTCAATATGGCTTGGGACCTTACCACAATCAATACTTTTTTTTTTTTTTTTTTAGTATAGCTGAGTATTTTTAACACTAAAGTTCCAACTATCCAAATTTGCTTCAAATTTAAAAGGTCATAATTTATATGAGGCAGTATCAGATATCATACTTATAGTTCATCTATCACTTAAAACTTCTCAGTACCCTGAGTTGCGTGTTACGACACCCCTTGGAATAGATTAAGAAACAAATTTCGTAGTCGACTCTACTTTCATGTCATACTTTCATGTCCTAAACTAATGTAGTTAATATTTTTGTGAATAAGATTATTGCACTTAGAGCCAAAAACATGTTATTGCATGTTGTACTAAATTAAATAAAAAGTATTCTATAAAGAAAGAAAGAAAGCATAGGATAGGTATAACACACAAAACAAAAAATAACATTTGTACAACACATAAAACAATACATTCTTAATATAACTGAAACACACAACTAAAACGAACCCTATGCATCAAAATGGTCATTGTCATTAATTATTCTCATTTTTATATTAGCTTTGCGTTTTCTTTTGTGCCATAAAAAAGGTATATAAAATAGTAATAGTAAATCTAATGTTCCGTGCAATGTGATTTCAAATTGATTTTTTATCATTATAAATTGTATCATCATTTCAGCTTTGGCATTTTAAAACAGATACGTTGCGTAAATAAACTTCATAGTTCAGTTGAAACGCCACCACTTCTCATTCCGGAGACGTGATTTTAAATCTTGACTCGGGCCTACACCAATGTGTTTTTCCTAAGTCTTATGTGCGGTAAGCGGTAAGGGAAAACATCGTAAGTAAACCCACATATCTGTAAGTCATGTAAGAGTGTATTGTTACAAAAGGGTAATATGCTTGCTCACTATCTTGCGAGTGCACTGTCCAAGTAAAACGTGAATTATATGAACACCGTAGGACAGAAATATGACGTGATTAAAGATTTACTTGAGATTTTGTGGCATTTATTAACCATTTTTAACAAATAGAGCAAGTTTTTAAATTATAGTTAAACAAACCATCATGTGCCATTATCATTCGTTTTTATTCTGAGGAATTGATATCATTGAAAGTAATATTTTGCCCAATATTTTAATATTAGCAGACGGTAATATCTCAACATAAGGTTGCGAGGTTTATTTTATATATTCGACTCAAAGGTATTCTGCCCACACCTATATTTATTACGGTTCACTAAATTTATATAAGCTGCAGCCATATTCGCAGGAAATACGTATTTATAGAAAAATAAATAATACCTTCACGTAAAATACGTTGCTCAGGTAATCAAATAAACAAGCCGATGTGATTTAAAATAAATTGGTTTTTCTTGTCATCGCACAGTTTTTAATGCAATAATGCGATTTCTTTATAAACTGATGAAGAATTAGGAGATTTGGATTCGGATTCTGAATTGAATACATACCTCTTTGCTTTTTTCTATTTTTCTATTTGTATCATTTAATAGGTTCGGCATGGTAAGGAAAAACAAAACGAGTCATAAAATGAGAAACATGTTGCTAAATTTTTACTTGGTAATATGTCAGCCTTTACGAGATTAGCAAGGCTCTGATATAGTTGAAGAGCAATAAGGCAGCGCGTAAGGACGGAATTACAGCTGAGCTTTTAAAGGTGGATCGACCGACTCTTAAGAACTTCAAACACGCTGTAATCATAATCATATGTAATAATAATGTAATTTGACAAAGGAGTGTTATGGTGTTGTTCTTCATGAAGGGTGACAACACTCTTAAAAATTACAGGACGATATTGCTTCTGAGGCATGTTAACAGTTTTCTAGAGTCATCACGAATCGTCTGTCACCCGAACCATCTGGTTTTTGATAAGGTTTTGGTTCACAACTTCCGCAAGATTATACAGAAGACTGATGAGTATAGTCTTCCATTATGTTTGGGGCCCGTGGACTATTAATAAGTATAAAAATGTTTTTGTTCGATGAAGAAGTGGGCTTTGCATAAATCTTTGCAGAAGTGCTAGCTAGGAATTTGCAGCAAGCAGCGCCACATCTCCGTGCCCGAAAATTTATCGAATTTTATAAAAAGTAATGTTTACAACTATCAACTCCATCTTCTCAACTCTGCCATCCCTATGAGAATATTCGTCGTAAATGGGAGTCATGTGACAGTATACGCGTACAAAGCAGCGACAGGCTTACGTTAGTTTAATACTAATTGAATTCACTCTGATTACTTAAAACACTCATTCCAGAGTGTAGAACTAATCCACACTAAAGAGTAAGCGTTAAAGTAAATAGTTTTATATTTAAATAAACTACCAATATGCTAAGCATCGTAAATACTTAGTGGGTAACTGTATTTTCATACTTACTCATGGATAAAAGTTCTACAGAATTATAATACTTCTATAAGTTTTCAGAGCCTTTTTTTATATTCAAAACAATTAGTTATTAATATCAGAAAACACTATCTTTGCTTTCCTGTGGAAAATTATCAGTACTTAACTTACTCATTACTTAACGATGGTATTATACGAATTTAATTAAGACTGGAAACACGTGAGAAGCCATCGCTAAAATCAATCTTTACCTCACTCAGCTTCTAAAAATATACATATATACATACATATACTCACGGTTGAGTGGGGAAAAGATGGTAGAATAATGGTTGTTGGTGATGGGTCTCCAACCGCATCGCCCAAAAATCCCTTAAAAAGCCCCAAGTCCGTTAGTCGCCTCTTACCTACACCCACCGGAAGAAATGGGGTAGTGCTATTCTAAGCCGACAATACACAGCTTCTAAAAATGACTGAACAATTTCGGCAATAGCTTTTCCTTTTTGAGATTTGCAGCCTTGAGCATTTGTATGTAAAGATGCATATAATCTTTAACAATATAAATATATGTTTGGTACAAGATACAATTGCATTTTCAAGTTTCTTGCCAGACTTTAACTGACGGAAAGTGTCTCGCATATCCAATTAGCTCAGAGATTCTGCGCGCACTGAATACATTAATTATGCATAGTTTCTGCTCGGTAAATGAACTATTTGTATAAAAATTGCTACATTCTAAGCAGTTAAGCTATATTGTGTTGGTTGGGAATAGTACTACATGAGAAGAGATGCAGGAGCTGACGATTGAGTAATCTGGCGCCTTGGCAAAGATTGGTAAAGGAGTTGGACTGTGAAAATCTAACACATCTTAAAATAACCCACATTTTTATAGAAACTTCTTAAAGTAGTTGAAGAATTCTTTGATACCAAACAATGTTTACTGGTGTTGGTGAGCATTGTGTGTATTATTTTGTATAGTTTCGAATAATTTAAGATACTTCGTATATATTTTTTTCAGTCGTGTTATACGTGTAAATCTTGTTAATTTAATGTTTTTATAATGATTTTTTTTATATCCTAAGTGAAATTAAACCAAGATCTTATTTTAAAAAAAATAAAAAATAGTTGAAAATTAGTAAAATTGATACTTTAACGTTTAAACGAAGACCAATAAAATATATCCGTTCTCCACTTATTTCTTCAAAAGTTTTTGTTCGCAAAGGCTAGTATCAATCTTAAAGTTGTCAGACAGCAAACAGTGCTCGGAGGGCACGCTACACATTCAAAACGAAACTTTCAAAGCATCGCATGGCTAGCAGCTTGGAAGAAAACTATTTCGGAAGAAATTGAAAAGTTGCTTTGAGAACGAAGTGGTATGCATAACCGCGGATGGCAAGGTTATTTTAACGTTCATCAAAAGAACAAAACATAGGTCTTTTGAGATAGTTTCAATTTAATCACTACTGAGAATATTTGTTTCTCATCTAATAAGCGGCTTTGATCTAGTAAAACTGGCAATGGGAAATGAGTAATTTAGAAAATACGAACACTTAAAATGACGTTTGGCACAGTCAATCGATCATTCAAAGTATTATGGAGTAAAACATATACTAACAAAGACTTGTTAACAGCAATAATGATCGGTGTTGGCTTATTAAAACAATACCACCTGGTTTGTCCCTGGTATACATATTAATCTACTGGATAGGGCCACTAATAATGCAAAGTTATAATTTATGAAATGAATTACATCACTAAGTTGGCGGAAAAGACGAAACGAAATCTTTCATTTGATAATTTTGTGTATATTAGTGAGTGATATGGTATTTAATTCAATAAGAGAAATTAAGATTTCACTATAATTTAAGACTTTTTGATATGGTGATCCTCAGCCTCGGATGAAACTGAAACTAATTAACTAAAAACGCTACAAAAACACTATCATTTTCTTTATTTAATTAGCCCTCTTTGAGTATGTAAAGCACTAAAAAAATCATATATGTATATATAATAGTCTGAAAATAGGTAATGACTTAAAAACAAGTATGATTAGATTAACTTTAATTTTAGTGTTTTAATTTGCCTTGGGCTCAATATGTTTTAAAATTGCTATAAGTTTAAATTGAAATTTTGTTATTAAAAAGATAAACCTCATCCTTTTTACTGTGTTTATCACGAGGGTTAGTTGAAGAAAGAAAGTATCGGTAGAAGACGATTAAGAAGGAGACATTAAGATTGAATAGAAAATGTGACTCAAAGGGCACGCCAAAGTCTGAAGAATAAAAGGACATGAATGAAAATAATGATGAATGTAAATGAAGCATGAGAGATATTCCAGGATCATACTATGTCTATGGCCGGATCAGTCTATGGCCACCCCAATGAGAGCACGTTAAGCCCTCGGTCCCGGCTACTATATAAGTGTTAGTCGTTAATTTGCCAAACCACACTTTGCCAGCGTGTTGAATTAAGGCCAAATCACCCTATGTATGGTAGGCTTTAGCCCATTGGTAGGGACATATGTAGCCAATGAAGAATTATTCCAATTATGGTTTATAAAACAACTTCGAAAGTATCGTTTTATTTTTGGCGCATTTCTAATTTCCGCAAAACAAAATCAAATTAATCAAGTTATCAACTTTTGCGATACAGTTCACGTTTTAAGCGATGTTTTCACTTCTCGAGACTGTAGAACAATATTATAATAACTTTTTCTGGTGGAATGCAAACATATTTGTGTAAAAAGCAAAATTACTGCAATATTTGTAAATAAATATTAATTCACCATTGACGGCGTCATCGCATGACATACACAAAACAAATATACAATTGAATTGAGTACCCTCTTTTTGAATTCGATCGAAAATGGTCAAAAAGTACTCGTAGATTTAGATGTTGTAAGTTATAAAAAAACTATTTTTTAATTTGATTAATAGGCGTACGAAGCTGTTACTGCTCATGCGAA
This sequence comes from Bedellia somnulentella, assembly GCA_963576735.1. Lineage (NCBI taxonomy): Eukaryota > Metazoa > Arthropoda > Insecta > Lepidoptera > Bedelliidae > Bedellia > Bedellia somnulentella. Next base: position 6,908,329 of record OY755178.1, read on the forward strand.
CCTCGACAAATTTCATTAAAATTATGCTATTTAGTTTGAGTAATTTATTTGCTCTTTTTATTACCATACATTCATATACTCATGGCTATAAATCCCTAGAAGAGGTAGCCAGAGCTAAGGAATTAGAAATTTAGCCACTTTTGGAAAATTGCATGGGAAAAAGATGGTAAAATAAAGGTTGTTGGTGATGGGTTTCCAACCGCATCGCCCAAAAATCCCTTAATAACCCCAATACCGTTAGTCGCCTCTTACGTACACCCACCGAAAGAAATGGGGTAGTACTATTCTAAGCCGACACTATATTAATATATTAAATTCATAATTAATGGCTTAAGGAAGGTGAGATGGAGTTATATTAGACTTAATTAACTCCTAATTGAAAAAAATAATTGAGTATGAAAAATTTACTCCGCTAATTAGCTTCTCAATCAAACATGTCTCTACATAATCCATACAGATTCTCACACCATAAGTTTCACATTAGGGTAGACAGCGACTATCGATTGCCCTTTTGTGCAAATCCCAGCAAAGCTCTCATGCTCTATGTTTCTCTTTTTTATCACTCAATGGTTCAGAACATTGCATTAATTATTTGCATGCTGACCTTTTTACCCCCTTTAACTCACAACTCTAATCCCTTAAAAAAACTCACCAGAGCTTTAGTCATATCGATTCCTTAACATTATTTGGAAGTTGATAATGGAAAATACGGTCATATAGCGCAGCGCTCCTTATCCGTATTGCGCAATAATTATTTAATAAATCTTAATTATTAACAAACATTATACTCTTAAGAAGAAGCACAATTGGCAGTCTTATCACTTAAAGCACGCTTGAAGCGAATATTATAATATCATTAATAATATAGTATACGCGGTAAATTTAAGGTACAAAAGCATATTTATAGCTGTTAAGAGCCTGTTTTAAGTAGCACTTATTATAAAGGCATGCGTATTTAATTTAAAAATATGGGTTAGTATGATCTTCCAACCTGGAAAATCCAACTAGATTGGATTCTCGGAATCGTCTGTCCTAGTATCCAAATTTGCTCGGTTGGATAATGGAAAGGAATGTATGTTTTGAGTGTTCTCCGATTTTCCAAACTGCTAATGTACACTCGAGTGCATAGATACAAATTACAAATTTACTGAAGACTTTTTATTCAAGACTCTCAGTAACGTCTGCTCAATAGAAAATTAAGTATTGGTCATTTTTAGGATGTAGTGCAAAATATTTAGTTTCTTACTTCATAATAAAGGCTATCTTCTTTAAACATAATGTACATTGTGTCTGACTATACTTAGGTTGGAAAAACGGACTCAGCATCCAATAGCAAATCCATTTTCCCAACCGCGCTAATTTGGGTACTAGGACAGATTATTTCAAGAATCCGACCTAGGTTGGATTTTCCAGATTGGAAGATCGGACTAACCCAAAAATATGTATAAAGTATTTAAGTAGTGCAATAAAGAGTTTTCTGTTCTATTCTTTATTATACGTGCGTGATGTACAAAAACGATATCATTGAATCCTCAACGCAGCTGCAAACATTACACGGTTATAAATCTCCACTCTGTTTACGAGCATGCTCCACTCAAACATGGGTTACGAAGGAGCGCAAACGCAATAGCATTTTTGTGAAAAAGAAGCAAAACATGCATTTTTATTAATAATTCATAAACGGCACTGGAAACCAGTGATATTAGTGCCGGTGCAAACATCAAGAACAGCAGAAGTTTAGCTTTTCACTGAATTCTGTCTGAGATGAGGATAATGGGAAGTGGCAGGCGGACTAGCATTCTGATGAGACAAGCGTTTCGCTTACAACAGTTTCAACAGACCTGCGCTTTCACTAATGTAATGGGTTTGAATATGTCTGTGTGTATTACGTCAATTTCAAAATATAATTATTTTACAATATACATTCATATACTCACGGCTATAAATCCCTTGAAGGGGTAGCCAGAATTAAGGTGTTAGAAATTCCTCAGCCATTTTTGGAAATTGCGTGGGGAAAAGATGGTTTAATAAAGGCTGTTGTTCACGACATGTTTATAAATATGTATAAACGGCACTACTCTTGCATAGAGCTGGTGTTATTATAGGACCAAAGTTCAGTCTTTTTTTTCTCTTAATGCCTATGAGAAATCGGGTGGTCCGCTAGTGAAAGTTAACTCTCAATAATTGACTCCAAAGACAAATATTATTTTCACCCAGCTTATTAACTGCCACCGTAATCTCCCACAAGAGGGACCAATGACCTGGTCAAGATCGCGGGAAGCCGATGGATGAGGGCAGCACAGGACCGGTCGTTGTGGAGGTCCTTGGGGGAGGCCTATGTCCAGAAGTGGACGTCTATAGGCTGATGATGATTATTATTCCGTGTTTTGGAGGGCAAGTTAGGACGATATTTCGGCTCCTAGAACAGTAGTTGTCATTATTCTACCAATATGCCATAGTCCAGCATGGTGCTACTGTGAAAACCCTAGAGTCCCACGCTGGGGAAACACATGAGATACGATAATGATTGCAAGTAGATGAATTTTCAACTCAATATTTTGGAGCATATATAATAACAGCGTTTATAGTTTAAGAGTGATATAACCATTGTAATAATGAGTTTAATAAAATGTATGATTAAATCACTGACTGAATAAAAACTTCGTTTTCATTAAGTAATACTTTCACGAATCAATTTCATCTCTTTATTAGATTAAAACTCGATCGAACAGAAAGTTATCCGCTGTGAATACGATTTCTTGTCCATTTGTAAATTACCAAAACAATCCGATAATTAAAACTTCAGTTTACCTACTTTAACGAACTAAGCTGAATTACTCTTTAAATAAGATTCGTTGGTTCACTTCACTATGTTAAAGTTTGGAGAATTTCACCTAAAAAGTATCTTGACAAACAAGAATTCGACCTGCATTTTGCATGAGAGCCAATTGTTTGCCTACAGTTGTGCGAGCTACGAGCAGTGAGCCTCATACGAGAATGCTCCAGGGAATTCCACGGAAAAGATTTGCTGCGCCATCAACACGAACAAATTTAATTATTCACGGTCTCTTGTCCATATTCACCGCTGACAATAAAAGCTGGCTCGTCCCACTTGGCCGGACATTTTATTACGTCATATACATAATTTAACATCAACAAATAAAAGACGTGTGTTTCCTTCAATCATGTATTATAGACTAAAATCCTAAACTACCTTAACATATAAATATAAATCTAACTCTGACAACTACTAACATACATTACACCTCCGCCCTTATTTACAAAATACAACATGTTCACATAAAACTTATTAACCTAAATAAAAACCTAATAAAAAGAAAAGAATAATTAAAAACTAAAACAAAACAACTTATATGACAAATAATATTTACACCTGAGTAGTATTGCTAAAACCATAACGATCAGGTGCTTTACGTTGCCGTAACGGGTAACGACGTACATCCTGACTAGTATTTGTTTCCGAGTCAATCGGCACACTGGGCACACACATAGGATTTGGAGTCAAATCGACGATAGCGGTTTCGTTAGGTTCTGTGTTTGTTGCAGACGAATCCCTTACTCTACTCTCTTCCGAGATAATTAATCTATTTTCCCTCTCCGTACCACTGGTTATAGAAAAACTTAAAGGAATTTGTGATAAATGTGGTGACTGATTGACTAATTTATCACTTACAATAGAATTTGACTTAGGAACCCTTTCTCTTAATTGATCGATGTGCCGATGGATTTCCGTTCCCAAAGTAGTTGTCACGCTATAATCCGTACTACCTAGCTGTTTACTAATAGTACCTGCCGACCATTTGTCTGAACCCCTATAGTCACGATACCACACCGCGTCCCCCGGCTCCAGTGCACGGTGCGCGCCCCCCGCATCCGCCTCCATGCGAGCCTGCCGCGACCAACTCGCGCTTCGCGCTCAGGTTTAATGTTATCTAACCGCATCCGCAGCTTGCGACCTAATAAAATTTTAGCCGGACTTTCACCGGTTGTGGTATGCTCCGTATTTCTATAAGCTAACAAAAACCTACATAATGCCGTATGTATATCCATATTTTGTTTCACCCCCTTCTGAATGGCCCGTTTACAATGTTTAACAGCGTTTTCTGCAGCCCCGTTAGAAGCTGGGTGGTAAGGAGCCGAAAAAATATGCTCTATGCCGTTATGTTTTAAATAATTACGTAATTCTGAACTGGAAAAGGGAGGCCCGTTGTCACTAACAATTTGCTTAGGTAAACCAAACTTAGCCCAGATATCTCTTAAAATTGCTATCACTGCTAGTGCGGTTGTCCTTTTCATTTCAACCGCTTCGATCCATTTTGAACATGAATCTATCATAACTAAAAAACTCTTACCGTAGATAGGTCCCGGGTAGAAAATCGAGATGTAAACGCGACCAGGGCCGGGACGGCCACGGCCAGGACTGCGGCGCGTGTCCCGGCGGCACGTCCGCCACGACGGCGCACACCTCGCACTCGCGGCACGCCGCCTCCACCGCTTCGTCTACACCGGGCCACCACACGTAACTCCGCGCTAGACATTTAGTTTTTACTATTCCCATATGTGGGTCATGTAACTCTAATAACACCTTTGCTCGACATGAAGATGGAATGACTACCCGGTGACCCCACATTATGCAACCTAACTCTACGTATAACTCGTTCTTTCTATTGAAATATGGTTTTAATTCTTTAATATCTACGTCTGTCGGCCATCCGTCCGATATGTAACTTAAGACCCGGCTCAAAATGGGATCGTTCTGAGTATCTTTCTTGAGTTTTGAATAGTCTAGTAACAAGGCATCGGTCGCAAAATGTAAATATGTTTGTTCTGGTAAATTATTCTCCTCCCGAATTCCCTCATCCTTTTGCGACTTAATTAAACGAGATAAGACATCAGCCGTGTTCTTATCCGTTTTAACATACTCTATATTAAAATTATATGCTGATAATTTAATAGCCCATCGTTGTAACCGACTCGCTGCCGTCGCTGGCACCCCTATATTTGAACCAAAAATACTGACAAGAGGCTTATGATCAGTACGTAGAACAAAGCGCCTGCCATATAGGTATTGGTGAAATTTTTCAACCGCGAATACTATAGCTAATGCTTCTTTATGAATTTGGCTATAGTGTATTTCATGTGCATTAAGTGATCGCGACGCATATGCTATCACGCGCTCCGAACCTGCGCTCTGGCCACTGCCAGCGCGCTGCGCCAACACCGCACCCAGGCCCCGGGAGCTCGCGTCCACAGTCAGCACTGTCTCCTGACTCATATCAAAATGTGCTAATGTCTTAGTACCGCATAAAAACTTTTTGACTGACTCAAAAGCTGAATTTTGATTTACTCCCCAAGTCCAAGGAGTTCCTTTTTTTAAAAGGTTGTATAAAGGTGATAATGTAGAACTTAATTTTTTTATGAATTTCCCATAGAAATTAACCATTCCTAAAAATGATTTAAGTTCCGACACATTCCTAGGGTGGGGCATATCAACCATTGCCCTTATTTTCTCGGGGTCTACCCGGATACCGTTTGCGTTTATTATAAATCCTAAATATTTAACCTCCCTCTGTAAAAATTCGCATTTACTTTTTTTAACTTTAAGCCCGTTTTTACCTAATATATCCAAAACATCGTTAATAGATTTTAAATGACTATCCCAGTCCTTATTCATTACCAATATATCGTCATAAAAGACCAGTTGTCAACTTTGCAAACATATCAACCATCAACTTTTGAAATATTCCCGGGCTCGACGACAAACCGTACACTAATCTATTATATTTAAAAAGCCCTTTATGCGTATTTATCACCGTATATTGCCTTGAATCCTCGTCTAACTCACATTGATTGTATGCTTGTGAGAGATCTATCTTTGTATACCATTGATTACCACACATATTGCTAAATAAGTCTTCTATCTTTGGGACCGGAAACCTATCCATCGATAATACTTTATTAAGGGTTACCTTGTAATCCGCACATATTCTAAGTCCCCCGTCCGCTCTGTTTACCACTACGAGCGGAGTGGCCCAGTCGGAATGGGTAACAGGTTCGATAACGCCCGCGCGCAGCATCGCGTCGAGCTCCGCATCCACCCGCTCACGCAACGCGTAAGGAAGCGGTCGCGCCCGGAAAAAAATAGGATTCGCGCCCTCGCGCACCTTTAGCTTGGCTCGACCTCCCGTGTATTTACCCAGTGTTCCGTCAAACAGCGATTCATGCCTGGAAATTACATCGTTTATAATCTTTATGTGTTCTGCACTACACTCTGGCATATGATTTAATTCTAATCTGGCACTCGGCACATATACCGGAATATTTAATTCGGCTAACCACTGCCGACCCAACAAACTAGTAGTGCCTCTGTCAATGACATACAAATCTAACTGTTTACTGACTCCATTATAATCAACAATGACTTCTAAATAGCCTAAAGGTTTTATGGTCGACCCATCATACAATTTTAAAGTTAACTTACAAGGTTTTATTGGTAATTGATTAAATAATTCATCATACACTTTTTTACTAACACAAGATAATGCTGATCCGGTGTCAACCTCCATATTCAACAAACAATTGTTTACTTTAATAGTAATACTAACCGGTTTATATTTCCCTAACGACATTTGATACAAACGCTCTTCTTCTTCCGATTCCGAAGTGATTGCGTCATCGTGATAATTCAACAAGTTCAACTTGGTTCGCTCTCTGCTGTGCACTACCGATTGCGCATGCGCTGTTCCGCGCCCCCCGCGTCTCTCGGCCCGCCAACGATTGTTGGTCGCTGCGCCGCCGCCGCCGCTTCCACCGCCAACGGCACTCACCACCGCGCCGTTTCCCGCTACCTGCCCGCGATGTATTAATTGGCTTCTCATTTTACCCGCCGATTCTTGAGTCCTCCTGGCATGATTGAATTTCCGTGAACACATTTTTCTAAGATGGCCTACTTCTTTGCACGCGTAACACATATAGTTTTTATATACACAGTCATGTCTATTATGTTTGGTATCACCACATCGTGAACACTCATTTAAATTTAGTACGTTTAACTGTTCCGTATATTTTGACTGATTGTTCGAGTAATCCACCACTACACTATTTGCATCCCGTTCAGCAGCCTCTACAGATAGCGCCAATGCAACCGCTCTGCTATACGTGAGCTCATTCTCCGCAAACAATTTTTGCCTAATGGCGTCACTTTTTAACCCGCAAACAAGCTGGTCCCGCATATTTTCATTCAGCGCCTCCTTAAACGCACAATATTTAGACATTTTCCTTAAACATGTCACATAGTTGGTGATGGATTCGTCACTAAGTTGACGTCGTTGCCGGAATTTGTATCTCTCTGCCAACTCCGATGGTTGTGGTTGAAGATGGGTGGCCAACAACTTCACTGCATCCTTGTATGATAAGCTAGCTGGTTTAATAGGGCTAGCCAATGTTACCAACAGTTCATACGCGTCTTCACCCATAACGGATATTAACGTCGGTAATTTCAAACTATCCTCCACTTTGTTGACGAGAAAATGCATTTCCAGCCGTTCCACGTAGCTGCTCCAGCTACTCGACCCAATCACAAACTCACGCATTTGTCCCACCGACATTGTGACACTGTATTTTACAACTTCACTAGTTAAAAGTTATAATCCCATCCTCGTCGCCACTGACAAATAAAAGACGTGTGTTTCCTTCAATCATGTATTATAGACTAAAATCCTAAACTACCTTAACATATAAATATAAATCTAACTCTGACAACTACTAACATACATTACAGAAACCCTTGTGTCGAAAATAAATTTAAATTCACGGATCTCGTATATCACACGTCAAAATTTAAATATGATCCCGCGCGGGTACGAATTTTGTTATAATTTAGTATGGTCGAGATGTTTAAAAATATGCTGATAAGGCTTTTCGGAATAATTGAGATTTAATATAGGACTGTTTGTTTTCATCCGTTTACCTGCTGCGGCAAAGCTATTTATTATATTATCAAACTCGCACGTATCATAAAAATGAATTATGGAATAAGCCAATATGAGAAAACATACCCGTAACCCATATTTACATTTGAATATTGAAAAGTCGCACACAAAGAGGCTCAAGTCCAAAAATGGTGATATTGAGTTACAATCATAGAGAGGCATAAAAATATATGCTCTATCCGATGGATAGTAAAACAAAGGCACTTATTGTTAAAAAAACAGGATAGCGAATTTTCCGTCCCTATAACAATAACTGCCTTTGTTTTAGAACATACTTTTTTACGCCTCTCTATGATTGTAACTCAATATCACTATTTTTGGACTTGAGCCTCTTTCGTTCTGAGAGTGCGAAGTAATTATTAGCTTTATTGTTTTTTCAAATACAAATATCATATTTTTACATACTATTTGCGATTAATATAAAAGTTTTTTTAATAGATTGATTATAACTTCAAAAATGAATTCAATTTATTCAATTGGAATGCTGTTTCGATAAGTAACAAAAGATTGAGTGATGTCCTGTAGTTAAAATATTTTATTTAATCAGCGAACCAAACGTTGCAAAGCGAAGAACTATGTATGAAAAATGCAAGTTTCGTTCGAAAGGTTTCATTAAAGAATGTCATTTGAAGTCGTTGGGTGTCGGGCTAAATTATACGTTTCTGCATGTCAAAATCATGTCAATCTTGACATGATCATCTGAACACAAAAAATAAATTAACTGACAATCAACTCAAAAACCAATAAAACGAACACGCTCTATATCCGCGAAGGGGTTGGCAGTATTAACAATGTAACATCACGTGACATCCTTCAGATTCAGAGTACCCTCGTTTTGCATGGACAGTGTACCCACGTGATAGGGGGCAGGCCTATCGCCGTTTTGTACGAATACACTGTCACATGACAAAGTACAACTCAGCCATGTGGGTTTCCTCACGATGTTTTCCCTCACCGCTAACAACCATGATAAAATAACCACACCTATGTCTTTAGAAAAGACTAATTGGTGTTATCCCGACCCGGGAGTTGTTCTACCCTCTGAGCTATCACGGCTGCCACAATCAACGTATAGTTGTTCATACATACATACATGCATATTCTCACGCCGTTAGTTCCCATTGGGGTAGGCAGAGACTATCGATCGCCACTTTGTACGATCCTGGCAAACCTCTCTAGCTTCATTCACATCCATCAATCTTTTCAATCATGCTCTTTTATTCTTCTTTTATTATTTTATTTGCTTTTATAATGTGTTTCCAATCAAAAATAAAACACGATGGCGGCGATATGGCTCGCCACCTATCACGCCGTGGTTCCTCGCGGGGTGAAAAGTGGGCTGAAGAGACCCGCTTTGGTATAGTTGTTCGTATTTACAAAATAGTAACTGGCCAGTCTCTCATATACAAAATCTTTTTTGCAATACTTTGCAGGTACTTTGACATCTGACTGATATTTGCCTGATACATTTATCGCCCTGCCTGCTTGGTACATATAGTAAGTTGTCAGCTGCAAAAAAGTAAAGACAAGTTATTTTTTATCTAAATTACCGCTATAGCGAGGTAGTTAGTAGTTAGTTTATCTCGCGGAGTGGTCAGCGGCGCGGTCGCGTAATAAAGAGCTGCATGCTGGAACTTCGCCAGCGAGACTATTTACTAGCTCTTTGTTCACTTTGTTACTCCTAATTGTTTCTTCTCCTAACACTTGAGTGAGAAAATATAATAAGTTTGTTTGTGAAATGTTTATTTTAATAACTTTTTGATAATAATGAAATTGTGCTTTAGACTATTTAAGGCTTGAAAGCTGAAACGGTAAAACAGAAGCACTAAAGATTTGAGATACACCTTTTTCTTTCCACATATTTAAACCATCTGTACTATGATGAATGTACCCTATATGAGGATGCCTTTACAATTTTACACAAAATAAAAAACTAAAACCAAGAACAGAACCTTAGCATTTTAACTGTGTGAGTCTCTTGAAACTAAGTCTTCAAAAATACATTGCCGGTTTACCTAGATCATAAAGTTAAATCATTCTCTCGTCTAAAATAATGAAGAAAAAACTAAGGGATAGCTAGAGCTTCAGAGCTAGAAACTTCTCAGCCACATTTGGAAGTTGTCGATAGGGGAAAAGATGGTAGAAAAAAAAGTATCGTTGGTAAACAAAATAAAACTACATAATCACGTCAATCCAAATAAGCATGCATAAAATTTTAGTTTACAAGTTGGTTTTCTCAATATATACCTTTTATCTACACTAGCGTTAAAAGCCTTCTTGAGCAGAGCTTATTCGCATAGTACCTCAAATGTTTAAAATATGATCTACGAGTACCTGCCAAGGCCGACAATTTAAACTCCGATTGCCACATGCGGACTTTAGTCAGTTTAGTTATTTTGGATTTTAACTTATCCAAACGTTACAACATAAACTGTATGTAATTTTAATGCAATTTACCAAAAATTAAATCCATTATTATAGTGATACCGATACTTAGCGGAACTCATTATGCATATTTTGTACAAACTTGTTTGTTCGCTAGTACAATGAAAGCACAGCAATGGATTTTATATGAAAACCAAACAGTTTTAGGCCAACAACAGAAATAAATTGATATCTTGGTAACTGGAAACTTTGAAATTTAGGCTGTGTAGTGTCGACTTAAAATAACACAAAGCCATTTCTTCTTGTGGGTGTCGTTATACGAGGGGCATGCCAAAAGAAACTAGATAATCTTTTCTTATTTAATAGACACTGGCAAGCCATACACCATCTTATAGGCTGGATTTTTATTGACATATTTGAATATAGAACACACTTCTTTTATTTAGTTTTTTTGATTGAATCATCATCTTTTTCCGAGAATCTGGCGGGAATTCACTTGCAACAATGGAGCTCAGTCGACGTGATTTTCGCGCTATGATTTATTATGACGAATAACATATGTAGAGCTAGAGCGAGAACTAGGAATTGGATTAGCAGCAATGCAAACCATAATTCACGACCAAGGTGGTCTCCGTAAACGTTTTTCGAGATGAGTGCCGCACAAACTTACCGATGAGCAGAAAAACCGTCGGGTGGATTGGTGCCTATTATTCATGATAGATAAATTTAACGGATGCAAGAAAAAAACTGTATTTGATATACTGACTGGTGACGAAACATGGCTATATAACTATGATCCCGAATCAAAGCGACAGTCGACTGTATGGTGCTTTGAAGACGAGCCAACTCCAACGAAATGTCGCCGTTCACGAAGCACACAGAAACAAATGGTCGCCTCGTTTTTCTGCAAAACGGGTCATATTGCTACTGTTGTGCTAGAGAATGAAAACACGGTGAACTCCGAATGGTATGTGACAGTTTGTGCTCCAACAGTAATATCAGCTTGGTGTGACAAGCGACCGAAGTCAGGAATCCGGCACCTTCTCTGGCACCACGACAATGCGGCGCCGCACACGTCTGCCAGAACACTAGACTTTTTAAACTCGAAAAATGTGTTAATTCTCCCTCACCCACCATATTCCCCTGACCTAGCGCCTTGTGATTTTTACTTGTTTCCAAAAATCAAAGAAAAACTAAAGGGGAAGAGGTTTGAAAGCAAAGAAGATGCGCTGGTTGCCTATAATTTCGAGATTTCTGAGGTATCTAAAGAAGAGTGGTCACAGGTATTTTCCAATTGGTTCAGACGTATGGAAAAGTGTGTACGTGCTCAGGGTGAATACTTTGAAAAGATCGAGACTTGTAATATAGAATAAATTTTATAATTTTTGAGTATCTAGTTTCTTTTGGCATGCCCCTCGTACATGACTTAGGGTATTTTTTAATGATTGTTGGGCTATGCTATTAGAAACCCATCAGACAACAACCTTTGGGCACATCATAGAAGATGGATACAAGTAAATTGGTGAAGAGATATATAGATTCAATATGGATGGTAATGTCAGTATAGGCCTACGACGGAGAATAAATTTAAATCAAATATAGAAGTTGCACAAAAAGGTAGGAAAATATTGATGCATGGAGATGAAACTTGAGAAGGCAATCTATAGTCATGTATAAATGTGCCTCACTGAACTACCAGAATAGTTACGAGTTTCTAATTCTGAAGCTCTGACTTCCCCTTTTTTGGATTTATAGCCGTTATGTATTGATGTATTTATATACAATTGCGTCCCGCAGAAATATTTTAAAATATTGCATAAGTAATGCATCGACCTATTATGCACTATTACTGTATATCGACTTGTCGCGCCGAGTAGTTTACTTCATTTTTCTCATATAAACCTACTAAACCATACTAAAGTGGCTGTTACTTTTTAATGGACGAGAATAAAGTAAGCTACACCCCTTATATCTCTGTTAGGTCGGTGAAAGAATGTTCACCTTTGGACTGGGAAGTTCTGCCGCTTTATAATTTTGCACGTACAGCGAATGGCTTGTCTTAACCACAGCATCGTCCGTGAGGCAACGAAATTAATACAAGGGGTGGCAACTAAGTTTTAAATTTATAGTTTAACGGATTTTCCTATTTTATTTTACCATAACACTTCTGTACGATGCTTATGTTTAGAAACAATGTTCGTAAATGTGAAAGAAAATTAATTGAATCAAGTATTACATACTGTATCTGTTTATACTGTATTATGATATAACATACATACATGTACTCACGGCCATATATCCCAAAAAGGCCTCATCCAACGGCTTCCCGCTTCTTAAACTTAATCTAGATTATTTAGGCTGTTTTAGCTATTAGTGTGCACAAACACAGCAAGAGAATATTAAAGTCAACTTAAATCAAAACAAACATAACACTAATAAATTTGTAAATTTTAAAGTTATGTCAACGTCAACTGATAGATACAACCAAATTTTGTATCTAACAAAGACTAACTATATGTTAGAAGTTGCAGCTATGTATCTCTTCGAGTGTTTTTAACCTTGCACCTAAGGAATGATCGGGAATCTGTAGAAAAATACTTTGTCAAACGAACAATCTTCCGTTGCGTACAAAAACTCAGGCTTTGATACGGTCTGGTTTGTAATTATTACTTCCTATACATGTGTGACATTCTTACAATACTCAAGTATTTTCATTTTTGCATCACACCAATGCTCTTTGATAACTTTCAAGGAGTTGTTATCAGCAGCAGTGTACATAACATAAGAGTTTGCGTCTGTTTTAGTCTTGGAATTCATCCTATTAATATTATAAATGTGAAAGTTTAGATTTTTGGATTTTTGTGTGTTTGAGGTAAAAAGGCTTATCTATTACAAAATGTATATGATTTTAGCAGAATGCTAGATAATGACCCAAATTATAACATAAGATACTTTTATCCCGGAAAAATTAGACCAATATAATATTCACGCCTGATTGAAGTCAGAGTACCGGATATAAAGCCTAAAGTTTGGCATAAGCAAGTCCTTAAACTCAGTCTATGAAGCTAATAAATATCACTATATTTCAATTAAGAACAAAAATTAAATTTTGCTAACAATATCTTCGAGTACAGAAATAGTGACCCTCAACACTTAAAGTAGATTATTTTTTTATATCGCCACCACTCCTCTAAGTACACTTCGGAGTGATTTGTGTAGTAAGATAGTTCCTTAGGCCTAATTTGGTCCAAGTTCTTTAGCATTAATAAACGGTTGTAAACGTTTTACATGGAAACAAAGCAACGCAATTTCGCTGAACTATTTCCGAATAGATCGGAGTAATTGTTATAAATTTTAACTGGTATCCGAAATGAATATATAAATAAGTGATGAGTTGGAGCAGTGTTTCAATGTGAGCAGTAATCGGATGCTGCAGGAGGTGGAAATTATTCTGTCGCGAAGTGTTGCAGTTCGGAGCTACGTCTGGTCGGGTGGCTCCAGGTCTACTTTTCACTATTCAATCAACGATAAGAAGCATACGTAACTCTTCTAACCCGTATTAATGTTTATTTCTGTCTCGTTCGTACGAAATTAATATTCGGATTTTGACATATTTGGTAAGTGTTCCTGTCTAGCTCGCACGAATCGAGTTTTGGATTTGGACAAACTTGATAAGGGAGTATACTTGAGCATATTCATTGAACCCAACTATTCCAACGATACCTCCGTAGTTGTCGTTGGTTTCAGTGACACTAGCTTACTAAGGCGCAACAATTTATATTATTTTATACTTCAGTTATTTTTTGACTTTCGAAGTGACGAGAGGGACCTGAATGTATTTTAAAAGCAGTTACAAAAGGTACGATAGCTATGGTGATGGATAGCAAACAACCACTCTTGTCACTAACATATACTCGCGCTATCAGTTCGCATTGAAGTAGGCAGAGACTATCGATCGCCATTTCGTACGATCCTAGCAAACCTCTATAGCTTCGTTTATGTAAAGAAAAATAGCACATTATCGCACTATGGGAATAGAAGTCACTTTATAAGCCAAGGGGGCAAAAGGACTGAGTATAACTCTGTAAGGTAATATGCAAGTGTGTTGAAAATACATAAACCATACACAAATCAACATAAACACCCGGCCCAATACTAATACGTTTACTATTATTATTATATGAAAAACAAACATTGAAAATTTTAAATAGACGGATTAGCTAAATTTAAAATACGCTGATCGAAACATTCATTATAATTGGGTCTAAAAAATACAGGCCAACTGGAAATTCAATACATGTTTAGAATGAATGTCAGCGAAACGTTTCACGATCGTCAGACATAAAGAGCCGAATAACGCAGAGATTGGGAAACACAATTTTAGGTTTATTTTAATGTTGTTTCATGGAAGTAAATTAAGCGGCGGGTAATTGATGTGTCACAAAAATATACGCACTTGTTTAGGAACCAGTTGACGTGTATGGGTTGAGCTTTTTGTTTTAAGAAACTTTTGTACGCGAATATGTTCTACTAAAGGATTTGAATTCACTTCTTCGCATCATAAAGAAAAATGTACTCTTTTGCTTTAATTGCATGCAATAGCGACATGATAGTCCAGTGGATAGAACACCCGCCCGCAAAACAGAAGGGCGTGAGTTCCAATCCTGGGACGGGCCTACACCAATTTGTCTTTTCTAAAGTCATATGTGTGGTTAATTTATCATGGTTGCTAACGGTGAGGGAAAACATCGTGAGGAAACCCACATGGCTGAGTTGTACTTAGTCATGTGACAGTGTATTCGTACAAAACGGCGATAGGCCTGCCCCCTATCACGTGAGTACACTGTCTAAGCAAAACGCGGGTACCTTCTCTGGAAACTAGATGGCGCTTGCCATGTGAGTTCAGGAGTATTGGTACCTCTGCCAACCCCTTCGGGGATAAACGGCGTGAACGTTTATATGCTTTAATTGTTGTCTTCTTTTCTAGGTATTAGAACAAATCATTATTTCATTAGAAATAACGTTGTCATCATCGTTTTTTTAATTAATCGGATAAGTGTTTCATTCATCGTATTTCTATACTGTAATTGTTAATTTAATGCTGAATCACATACTCACGCCAATAGTTTCTATTGTAGCAGACGCTGAGACTATTGAAAGCTACCAGAATTTCTCACTTTTTTCACATTTCACATAATTGGCAAGAGAAAAAAAATGTTTAGTGATTCAAAATAAAGCGCTTATCACCTTTACTTATACGTACATACATATACTCACAGACATATGAATCCCAAACAGCCTAAGCCTCAGAAAGATTATTTTCCTCAAAGCTCCTCATTCACTTTTGAAGGTAAATTTATAATATCACCAAATGAGGGTTTACTTCCTGTTCGTAAATTAAATTGTATCTACGAAATAGTCAGTTATTGTAACTTACAGTAAAACATATCACTATAAATAGAGAAATTTCGAATTATACGCTCAAATATAATATGTATGTATAAGTTTTAATTGAAAACGGGAGATTAATTTAATATCCTATGACAATCAGTAGAAGGTCGTGTTTATGAAATGGCTGACAGAAGTCAAATGAAAAATACGTTTGACCTCTATCAGCAGTGTTTTACTGACATATTACAATCTAAAGCTATTTATTTTCTTAAAAAGCTTGATTCCTGTTAGATTGCAATTATTTCAATGATTTATTCAAATAGTTCACGTTCAAATATTAAATTATTTTTCATACTTCAACATCCTAAGTATGATTATTTGAAACCCAAGTACAACTCTTATATTCCATGCGTCTGCATTTAAAAGAAACACTTTAGATTCTATTCACACTACAGTCAGCATTGATTGATGAAAAGAGGAAGAAAAAACTTTGTCATTTTTAATCTGAAAATCCGATCTGACCTGAATCGGTCGTCATCTAAAACTTTAATTGTCAATAAAACTTTCATATTTATCGACACCAACCTTTGGTCGACGACGACAGTTTTTAAATTTTCAAGTGATACAAACTTTTCCATTTAAATGCTAAGGTGAAAGTAAGGTATGGTAAATGTGACTTCGGTATAATAAAATCAGACGGTGTTAAAAAACCTTTATAACGTGCGAAAATTGAGCATTCTTGATTAATACCAAGTAAAATAATATAACATTTCTACAGCTTTGCAGTATCCACTTTTACTCTGTATACGCGAACACAAAGTATTCTTTAAATCATAAAATATAGTTTGTGTCACACACTGTACAATTGTACTACCCTTCTTACTACTTACATCAGACCTGCTTCATAACAAGAAAAAAAATACTACCCTCAAATCTACCAATCCCTGCGACATCATACACAATAATCGTATAAAAATAATCCAATAACATTAACAACGAAATCAATCAGTAAGTAATTTGCGACAAACCCACAGAACGCAGCGTCCAAACAGGGAGGACGCAATGACATTAAATTGTCGTCGAATCAGCGGCTGACTGCTGTCACGTGATGTTTCCACTAGGCCTGCATCCTGAACTGACATGAACTTTAATGATTCAATTGTTTAATGTAAAACATATAATTATTTTGGCCAATGAATAATATTATTTTAAACTGTTCTACATTTCCTTTTTTGATGTTTATGTAACTTGATGTCAAAATAAACAACACACAAGTATTACCTAATATGTATTAACTCCAGGAATTTTATAATCTTCCCAGAATAAAATTAACAACACGATTTTGAAGCTATTTCAAAAATGTATAAAATAATGTTTTAACATTATTTAATATAAAATATTACCTGGGAAAATTTAAGCTATAAATTGTATGTAATTCTAGAATCGTGTTAGCTGTGTAGTGTTGGCTTGGGACAGCACTAGCCTATTTCCTCTCGTGGGTGTTAATTTATGTGTATTGGGGTATTTTTTAGTGGTTACAATTATTATTTCTGAAACTCTGGCTTCCACTCCTAGGGAAGTATAACTGTGAGCATATGTATGTATGTATGTACCTTAGGAATTGTAAGCTTTGAATTTTCTTTGGGAGTAAAATAAATAAAATTCTTTAATGACTTATCAGTTTTGGTCAACAATGAATACTTATAGAGTTTTCATTTGGTTCAACTGATTTAAACTCTTGGCTTGGCTCAGCCCTGGTTTTCAAAATATATCCACAACTCTACTTCCCCTTTACCTATAGAATAATAAGAATATGAATAGAATAGAAAACTCTTTATTGCACATCAAAAATGGGAAAACATTAACAAATACACAGAAATAAATAACAAAAGTAAAATTGGCGGTTATCACCAAAAGCGATCTCTTCCAGACAACCTTTGAATGGAGAAGTCAATAAATTATAGTTATGTGAGATAGATGTACAACAACATGGTGAAACTGATAACTATGCGTTAATCTACACAATCCAGTTATATCTAGTTAAAAATAATAAACTATTATCAAACATGCATATATTTCAATAATTTAATTTAATTTTGCTGTGTAATGTCGGCTTAGAATAACAATACCTCATTTCTTCCGGTTGGTGTACGTAAGAGGCGAATAACGGTATTGGGGGTTTTTAAGAGATTTTTGGGCGGTTTTAAGAGATGCGGTTGGAGACCCATAACCAACAACCTTGATTTTACCATCTTTTCGCCACACAACTCTCCAAAAGTGGCTGAGGAATTTCTAATTCCTTAGCTCTGGCTACCCTTGGCTTGGGGATTTATAGCTATGAGTATATATATGTATGTATGATAATAGGCACCGATTGGCATATCAAATGTGGTCATTTTCATATTCCTATTTCTGAATGATGCGATATAAGTCGTAGTCATCTAGTTAAATCAGCAGCCGTTTATTAAGTGGCTAGCCGCTTAAATAAACATTAGCATTAAGTGAAAAGGCGAAAAATCAGTCAGCCATGGAGTTGAATGTAGTTGAAAATAATATTGATTGTTGTAAACGAGATTATCAACTATGTCTTCATTATGAACAATCTATAAAATAAACCATTTTAGGTAGAGATATCGACAGCTGAGGCGTAAAAGTCCGGTAGATCGTTGATTCAGTGGGTTTGGATTAAATTTAGCTTGAGCTAAATGTTTGTAAAACTTTTGTGCTTACTGTTTTTGAAGATAAATGATAGTGTTTACTTTATTTATTTGTCTTAGTCATCTATCTCATAAAATTTTAGGTAATCATTCTGTGCATCAATTATAAAAAAACTGACATCTTAATTTTCCGCAAACAGTTACAGCTGTTTTAAAAAGAAAAATGAACTGAATCAAAAGTTCAACTCTGATATTGATCGCATATCTAATTGTATTGACAAAACTTCTCCTTTGGCACACAACTGAGTGCCTCGTGTTAATGTAGAAACAAGAGAGTTTCAGGTTTAGCATGAAACGATATATCTAACAATAGTTCTACGTGATTGTACTGTATCGCCAGCAACCATCTACGGCACATTCTAATGCTACGGGGCGTAGATAAAGAAAATCTACGGGAAGACTACGAGTATTTGTAGTAGTAAAAACTTTTATATATTTTATAGCCAATATGATACGCAGTAATGGGATGAGAAAATCGATAATCGAAACTCAAGATTATACCTGATCAAAAGAAAGGATTTAAGAGTCGAGTAAGGTTGAATTAAATTTTGTAATTGATGCATTTGAAACTGAACCCAATAGGGAATATTCATGTTTTTCTTATTTGTCTTAAATTAATAGTTTACTATTTTATAACGTAGAAAAAAATATTACTGGGCTTCAAAATCCTCTAGATATTATTAAAATTGAAGTTTAAAACTTTTAAAAAATTTAAGCAGTACAAACGCCGCCATTTTACGCGCGCTATACGTGACGTCACATGACACGTCCAGTGGCTGTTTACCTTAGTGTTTTCGACGCTTTTGAATACAATTTCGTGTCAGATGACGTCACATTTCGTTCAACCGATGGTGGCGCGTTTTGGGAGTTTGAATTTCGCTCCCTTATTTTGCACTTTTTGAATATTATTTTAGGGGTTTAAATAATAAGTAAATTAAAAAAAAAACCTTTTCATTATACTTTTGCGATAATAAGTATTCGTGAAAAAAAGTTTAAGGGCATTTAAAATTTTATGCATATTCCCTATTGAAGAAACAAAAAATGTGGTAAACCCACAAAATATCCCTTATTATTATAAAAATAATAAACAAAGGGAAGAAAAAATTCGACACAGGCGGGAATCGAACCGGCGACCTCGGGTATACGCCCCCGTCGCTATGCCAATTGAGATACCGTGTCTATGGCTGCCAGTGCGAAATTCTTCTATCCTTTGTTTCTTTTACACTTTTAAGTAGTGTTTATGTTCCCTACCTGTGTCGATTACCGCCTGTGTCGAAATTTTCCTTTCCTTTATTTATTAGTAATAATCCCCACATGAGGTTTTCATGAACAAAACATTTAAATTATGTGATAGTTAGGCGTTCTCAACATTTGCATTCTATCTGAAAAGGTAGACAAGTAGCATTCAGAATTTTGAAAAAAAATCGGAGGTAGGGAACACAAACACTACTTAAAAGTGTAAAAGAAACAAAGGATAGAAGAATTTCGCACTGGCAGCCATTGAAACGGTAGCTCAATTGGCAGAGCGACGGGGGCGTATACCCGAGGTCGCGGGTTCGATACCCGCCTGTGTCGAAAATTTTTCCTTCCTTTATTTATTAGTAATAATCCCCACATGAGATTTTCATGAACAAAACATTCAAATTATATTATATAAATATTGCACTCTGCTCTCACAGGTATTTTCAACGGGCTGACTAAGATGACATGTGATGTCCTGAACCTCCACCTGTTCAGGAATTGAAGTTCGATACCGACGACTTGGTCAAGGTCGCGGGTCAAGGCAGCGCAGGACGCAGCAGTGGGCGTCTATTGGCTGATGATGATAATAAACCCTTTAAAAAGCTACGATACTGAAACATTTCAGTTAAAAGTTTCATATCAATCGACGGGTATGCAAGCCAGCTCATAACTGCATTCGATGCAAACTCCAATTTAATAAACAATTATTTATAAACAAGCCGTTTCGTGTGTTTATATATCTCGATACAGCTGTGTGGTATCGGCTTTGAACAGCACTAACCTGCTCCCTACGGATGTAATACGAGACGACTAAGTGGCAAACTTCTTACCAATCATTCTTTCGCATATAATCTTTACCCCACAATCTTCCAATAATTGCTGAGAAACTGATGATTCCAGAACTCCTGCTATCTAGTTTGGGAATTGATACATACAAATACACACGGTCATAAATCTCAAAAAGGGGTAGCCAGAACTTCAGAGCTAGAAACTCCCCTACTACTTTTGGAAGTTGATAGGGGAGAAGATGGTAGAAATAAAGTATCTTTGATGATGGGTCTCCTACCTCATCGCCCAAAAACTAGTTAAAAAGCCCTATACCCTTAGTCACCTCTTACGATACCCGTGGGTAGAAAGGGGTTGTAACATTCTAAGGCGGCATTACGCGGTAATTGACATAAAAAATACATGCTTAGTTATGTACATATAACTTAATAAAAGCTATCATAATACATTTATAAAACAATAAGCTCATTCAAATTAAGCCACTTATAACAGCTGAACATACAAAAATATTCCAGTTAAAAATTTCAAATCAATCACCGTGCTGTATTTAACCAGCTCGTAACTGCGCTCGTGCAAACTCCAAAAATTCTGAAATAGCTGGAAAGTGTTAAATTTGTAAAGTTACCTCTTGTACAGCGAAAACCGCGCGGTAATGTAATAACGAGCGGGCTTCACTCTCTAATATTTACAACATTTTGCTTTAGAACAATTTGCTACGGAACTGATATTCTAGACATGCTCTAACCCACTAGTATTTGAGCAAAAGAGCCTGGATCAAGATGTCAATCACAAGAGTGATAAAATCTTTTCTATTTCCGTAAAAATCAGCCTTACCATTTAAAAGTTTTTTCCTGTGGATTATTAAGAACGAATCTTTATAATAGGCAAATGAACATTGTCTCTAAATGTATACAAACGAAAATTCATCTAATTTAAGAAATATATAATTTAAAATTAATTTTTACAACATTCATTTTTTTACAGAAACATTAAAACTGCGTTAGAAGTACGGGAGCAAAGAACATTTAAAGTTGGTGTGGAAGAATTGTGGTTTCAATATAAATCAGGCTAGCTCGATGATATATCGTTCGATTGGTGTTATCGCGGGAACGTTCCAGTTACAAATTGTGCGAATATGACTTAACTATTTCTATTTCTTTGATTAAAATTGTTTAATAAAAGTATTAGTTGTTACAAGAGGTAACATACATACATACTTATACTCACGGCTATAAATCCCTGGAAGGGGTAGCCAGAGCTAAGGAATTAAAAATTCCTCAGCCTCTTTTGGAAAGTTGAGTGGGGAGAAGATGGTGAAATAAAGTATGTTGGTGATGGATCTCCAACCGCATCGCCCAAAAATCCCTTAAAAGCCCCAATACCGATAGTCGCCTCTTACGTACACCCACCGGAAGAAATGGGGTAGTGCTATTCTAAACCGACACTACACAGCAAGAGGTAACTTTTGTTTAAATATATTTTTTGGGCGATCGATGTGGGTGGAGAGCCATCACCAAACCATCCATCCTTTTACAGTATTTTCCTTACTATACTTTCAAAAGTGAATGAGAATTTTCTATTTTGAAACTATATCTACAACTTTTTAGAATTTCTAGCCGTGAGAATATGCTTGTATGTATGCTAATAAATGTATATCAATGAGTCTAATAGTAAATTAATGATACAATTAATTACATTTTATGAATGGTGTTCTCGTATTATTACTTATAAATATTACTACTTGATAAATATAATGTTATTCGTCAAACAAACAAGTATATCCAAAGTACATAAAGGGGCATTAAATCATCCTTTAAGTAAACATAAGTAAATTTACAGATATCGGTTAATATTTCAAGAAACCCTTGAGAAAGCCCACATATATCGATGCAAAGCCTGAGTGGTTGTGTGTGAGACAGTCTCCAGAGAGACATACTTGTAGTTCCGGCGACGTAAAGACAATACATGGACTTTGTATGCCAAGTTTGATTTACGAGCTCACAGATTTTACTAGGGACATCCCACCTTCATGGAACGTTACGTATAAGCGCGAACGTAAAAAAGCAGTAAAGTGTAGTATGGTTTTAGATTGTTACAATAGTTTTATGCCTTTTAAGTTTTTTCGCTTAGTTCGGTAATGAGAAAACAGATTAAGTAAAAAAAAAGAAATGATTATGACATTTTTGGTCTGATTGTTAGACAAAGGTACATGATAACACATACAGTGAATCATCACTGACCTTTTGTGCCAATTCATTCTAATATTTTATGTTGTTCCTATTTGTGAAAGAGAATTCAAACAGTATTTCTGACTCCCCTTTTTAAATTTTGGCATTAAAGCAATGTTTTTTTAAATAAAATTAAATTCTGCACTATTTTATGAAACATAAGTTATTTGCACTAATTTAAACATCATAATCAAAGCAAAACTTTCAACCAACTCGATTTTGGTTCGTGAAATAACAACAGAGTTTACCTGTGAAGTTTTATTTATAAGAGAGTGGCGGCCCTGCACGGGCGCGTTTAAATGACTTTTAACCTTTTATTGCCAGCATTGGAGTCTAGTATTTAGAACTTTTGATTATGTAACGAAATAACTACACTTTTATGCTTATAAAAGTATAATTTTGGAGTTTTATATAGCTTTTTTTTATTACAATAAATTTTAACTAACAACATTGTTGAAACAATGTTGAACGTGTAGTGCCGGCTTAGAATGTCGCTACCCCTTTCTACCGACGGGTGTCGTAAGAGGCGACTAAGGGTGTTGGGGCTTTTTATTGGATTTTTGGGCGATGCGGTTGGAGACACATCACCAAAAACCTTTATTTTACCATCTTTTCCCCACACAACTTTCCAAAAGTGGCTGAAGAATTTATAATTCCTTAGCTCTGGCTACCCTTTCTAGGGAAATATAGCCGTGAGTATGTGTATGTATGTATTGTTGAATAAACTTGGCGTTTTATTATTGCAAGCCTGTTTTGTGACCATTGTAATAGATTAGAGGGTTAAACAATTTAGTATATATCAAGTGTTTTTTTAGAATGGCAATTAACAATAAGAAGAGCGCCACTCTTCTGTATCTATTAATAACTTGTATTCAAAATGTAACTAAAATCATTATGACTTAATATAATCAATGGAATCCTTTACACACTAGCAATTTCACTGAAACTGCTTGTTGCTGCTTCAATTATATTACAATTACAGTTTTGAGCCACGAGTGAATACCTTAGATTAGACATCAGTTAACACGATTTTACTGCATGATTGAAAAATTCAGGTCGTTTTATGCAAATGGAAATTGTGTTTTCATTTAATACTATGTAATCAAATACATACATGATCTGACGTAATTAGTTTCCATTTGGGTTATCAGAGACTATCGATCACTCTTTAAACGATCCTGGAAACATTTCAAACAACAAACACCCATCAATTTTCGCATACATACCATTTTATTATTTCTTTAATTATTGCATAGCACTATGTGATTAATATCAAATATGAAGTATCAACAATGAATTTAATATTTTACAACTATTAACGTATAAATTTAATAAGAAAAACTCATGAAATATTATAAATAAAAAAAATATTTTATTAATTTTCTTTGTATAATTTGAGATCTTTTTTGTATAATTTATTAGTAGTCCGGTCAATTTAGGCCTAAAATAAGGAGGAAGGTTACATAAATTCATAAGAAGCTGAAAATTGGCACTATTGTTCAAAACATGATTATAAATGAAACCTCAAAAGTCCCCATCGTTCCGAGGTGTGCTAAAAATTTTACACGAGGTCAAAGGTAAAAAAAATGAGTTTTTTGCTATTTTAAGCAAAACGGTGAGGTTTTTCGCAAAATCACCCTAGTACAAAATTGTAGATCAGAAAATTCTCTACAAAAAAAATGTCAATATTTTTTTTCCTAAAAGCCACTATTTTGAAGATATAACGCGTTGAAAAGTTCGATCATTGGTAATCTTCATACTTTGCACATGTACGCCACAAATAGTGACTCAACTCAACCAGACGTTATCAACAGCGGAATTCAATTTCTTCTCGCTATGTACGGAGCTCCTAAAAAAACCACTTGCTTAGATAAGTTGCGATACGCAACTTTTGTTAAAAATACGCGATATAAAAAGCAAGTACAACTAGCTTTAGGCCTAGCGAAAAATTTAAAGATATTGGCATTTTAACTGTCCCTTGCCAATACATATTTGAGAATTTAATGTATGCCAAAAAGAATATAGGCCAATTTAGTAAAGTTAGTGATAGGCATACTGTTAACACTCGGAATAAGGAGAAACTTAACGTACCGAAGTGGAGACTTAATAAAGTAAGTAACTCCTTTATGGGACTATCCCTGAAAATGTTCAATAAACTCCCTTCTGACATATTGGAATTGCCTGTGGCATCTTTTAAAAAGGCAATTAAAGCCATGCTTTTAAAGAAATCTTACTACAGTGTTCAAGATTTTTTAAACGACAAGGATTCAACGCGTACATGACCATGTCTGTAAAGCTATAAATCTTCCCTCGTTATTCCCAGGAATAATTGTCTGGTGAGGATTTTTCTTCTCACGTTATGTGATTGGTTTTTGTGATGGACAATTTATTTTAATTATGTAAAACTAGCGTTTGGTTTGGTCGCATAGAAAATCTTTTGTAAAGTAAAAACATGTTTAGAAACTGAAATTGTACAAACCATATTTTGAAAAAATGAAAAAATGTGAATGTAAAGAGTTTCTTTGTTGCTTCTTCTCTTTACGAACACCTTCCGAAGCAACGGATTAACGATTAATTTAAAACTTTGACGTTCAAAAAATGTTAGTATTTAACTTTATTTTGAAAAATAAACTTTTTGACTTTTTTTGACTTTTTTTTTTTGCTTCTTTACCTCCAACCTCAGTAGCTGCTCACCAAGATTTATTTCGGGTATATTACCAAGTTCAAGTGTGGCTTGGTAATCAGCTGGACCCTAAAGACTGGGGTTAGAAGTTGGTCGACAATACATTAGAGCCAGTTCTAACTTTACTCCCACCAGCACCTGAGAAACTTCTCAACTCAATATTTTGCAACTGTAAAAAAGGTTGTAATGCTAAATGTGGATGCAGAAAAGTTGGACTGTTTTGTTCCCTGGTATGCACAAACTGCCAAGGCCGATCGTGCTCTAATGTTGAGTCAGCTAATCTAGAAGACTCATATGATACCAATGAGGAATCGCTAGTGGTACAGTTGATCTGTGAAATAGAAGAAAAAGAAGAAGTAGAAGAACAGGAAGAAGAACAAGAAGAAGACGAAGAACAAGAAACAGTAATCCTGGAGAATTACGAATCAGACGAGGAATATTAATCATTTCTTTTTCAATTACACCGCCATTATTTTTACCAACCGATATGTACAATAATATTTCACAATAGTTTTGAAACAAATAAAATCACTGCAGACCCGTGGAATAGGCCTACAGGGCATACCACGTTAAAATAAAACGCGCTAAGTACACTACCTCATAGGTGGCGTGGAAACGTGTGCAAAGTATGAAGATTACCAATGATCGAAATTTTCAACGCGTTATATCTTCAAAATGGTGGCTTTTAGGAAAAAAAATATAGATATCTTTTTTGTAGAAAATGTTCTGATCTACAATTTTGTGCTGGGGTGATTTTGCGAAAAACCTCACCGTTTTGCTTAAAATCGCAAAAAAAAATGTTTTGAACAATTGTGCCAATTTTCAGCTTCTTATGAATTTATGTAACCTTGAATGTATAAATTGACCGGATTATAGGCTGCCCGCGATACAGGTCTAATCTAGTGCGGGGGCCACAGATATAATAATAACTGTAATGTACTGTTTTTGGTAATAAATGAATTTGAATTTGATTAATTTTGAATGTTTTTGTTCATGAAAACCTCTTGTGGGGATTATTACTAATAAATAAAGGAAAGAAATATGTAAATTAGCATACATCAAAATATATATAGAATATATACCATCAACTCTATACGCCGAAACACAGGCGTCCAAAGTACGAAAAATAAAAGAGGCGATCGATATTCTCTGCTTATTCCAATGGGAACTAATAGTGTGAGAAGGTGTATGAATGTTTGACACTGCACAATTTCGTTGATAGAACTGTAGCACCTGTAAAATAATTTTAAGTGAAAAAAAATAAAGAAAGAAACGAATACCTGATGAATACGTAGCGTAGCTTATTCTAAGTTTTCTATTAAATACGAATCTCTTTACTACTATTTTTATAGAGCTTTCAAATAAATTGGAGATAGATTCAGTATACGTCATAAAATGAGAAGCACAAGTAGGTAGGTACCCATTTCATAAAATGAAGTATTTATTAAACATAACATAAACGTTCACACCGTTTATCCCCGAAGGGGTTGGCAGAGGTACCAATACTCCTGAACTCACATGGCAAGCGCCATCTAGTTTCCAGAGAAAGTACCCACGTTTTGCTTAGACAGTGTACTCACGTGATAGGGAGCAGGCCTATCGCCGTTTTGTACGAATACACTGTCACATGACTAAGTACAACTCAGCCACGTGGGTTTCCTCACGAGGTTTTCCCTCACCGTTAGCAACCATGATAAATTAACCACACATATGACTTTAGAAAAGACAAATTGGTGAAGGCCCGTCCCAGGATTGGAACTCACGCCCTTCTGTTTTTGGGCGGGTGTTCTACCCACTGGACTATCATGTCGCTCTACCCACTGGACTATCATGTCGCTATGACTATTTATTAAACTTAGTCTAAGACGCGAGAGGGATTCAGTTACATTAAATATTTCGATTTTATTCATGTCCTCTACTAACACACGACTCAAAAGAAGTACTTATATAGTTGTTATTCATCACCATCATCATCAGCCAATAGACGTCATGCTGTATGTAGGCCTCCTGCAAAGATCTCTACAACGACCGGTCCTGTGCTGCCAGCATCCATCGGTTTCCCGCGACATTGACCAATTCGTCGGTCCACCTTGTGGAAAGCCTACCCACACTGTGTCGTCCGGTACGTGACCGCCACTCCAGAACCTTTGAGCCCCACCAGCTGTCGGTGTTATGTGCAATGTGCCCTGCCCACTGCCACTTAAGTTTAGCAGCTCTTTGGGCTATGTCAGTGACCCCGGTTCTTCTACGGATCGCCGATGTATTCCGACTTGGGATTTGAACCCACGCCACCCACAATAGGCGGCTGTTTCCCAACTATCAGCTTACCAGCTATCACGGTTATTTAAACCTGAAGAAGATATGTTTAAAGATAAGATAAGTTTACAAGTTGCCTTGTTTCACAATAAACTTTCTAAGCAGAATATATACTTCGATACTGGCCATGCAATGTCGAAAGTCATTTAAAAGCGCCCGCCCGGCGCCGCCGCCACTCTCTTATAAATAAAACTTCACAGGTAAACTCTGTTGTTCACGAACCAAAATGTAGTTAGTCAAAACTTTTGCTGTAGTTGTAATGTTTGAATTAGTGCAAATTTTTAACGATTTTCAGGCTTGTATGTGATTAGAATTTAAAATAACATGTGCTGATAAAAGTAAAAGAAGGTCAATAAGATTAAAGAGATCACACATTTTTTACAAATAAAGTGAAAATACAATGGTGTGTGTACACGTAAGCGAAAATAACATAAAATTTACGCAGAGTTATATTTTCTAGTATACCAATTTGTTAGTAAAAAAGGACTACACAGTCAAATAGCTTAACCCTATACGTATCATTGCTCCTATTGTCACTTTTTGCTGACTAATTAACTTCAGTTGCAAAACTGTCTAAGGAATTTCTAATTCAAAAGCTCTGCCTAGCCATTTTTGGGAATTAATGCCGAGAGAATAGCAAGTAAGGTGTGATTTTAGTTTACATGATTTTCAAAATGTTATCGAATCACGTCAATCAAAACTAGTCGGGCCCAGCTCAAAATATCCGGGGCTCGTGTACTCTGATATCCGGTCAGTGAGATATTGTTCTACAGCAAAATGAATAGTAGAAAGTGCAGCTTTGTTGTTATAACTGTGCTGTTACTCGATGTATGAGAGAAAATTTTACAAGTTTAATACATTCTGTTCCCGGCAGAATTTTTGGGGCTTGCAGGGGCTCGCTTGCTATGGCTGCATATTGTTCGTTAATTGTTATACAACTTTTTGTTAGAAGTTAACTATTGTATTTAGTCTGATTAAATATTAAAAACCTTATTATTTTTTAAACGTTATTAATATTTGCTATACATTAAATTGAAAACCTATTTTTGTTTATGGATTGGTGAATAAAAAGAGAAAAGATGAGGTTGATGCTCTCAGTTTGTTTTCGTAAAGATATCCGACGTTCACTTAATTAAAATATGCGAACAGAGTTTCTTAGTTAAGTTGGTGTCACGGATCACAATCTCGTTGGGAACTTTATTTAATTTCCTGATTGCACTTACCAAACTTGCGAGACACCACTAAGCCGTTTTAGGTAACTTAATATCTCAATGATGAAATTTATTTCTAATATATTGAATATATTCTGGCTAAATGGAAGGTTTATATAATTTTCTTGACCACTTATAAAAATAAAGAGGGTGAAAAAAAATCATAATGGGTTTAAAATTAACCATCAAAAATTTTATGACAATGGAATTATCTTTTAATTGAATCGCTGTATTGTCAGTTTTTAACACTGTTAATAAATGATAGAGGACTAAGTACAACTAAGGCAGGTGGGTTACCTCACGATGTTTTCCTTCACCGTTAACAACCAAGATAAATTAAACACATATGACTTTAGAAAAGACTCATTGGGGTAGGCCCGACTCGGACATCGAACCGCCGCGCCTCACTGCATGATAAGCGCATGTTCTACCCACTGAGCTATCTTGGTTGTTATAAAAACGTAGCAACTTAAACTAAAATAATAGATTACTCAAAACATGTCTTTATAAACTCACACGTACATGAGTTAAAACTTAAAAGTTTGGACACTTGAACTGATAAGCTTTTAAACATACGCATAGCTTAGTGTGTTCAGTTGAAGTAAAGGTCGGGTAATAAAGTTGAAAACTTTTCGATTTAGAGAATTAAAATCGAGCTCTAAAGTTTGCAGATAATTTATCATCTTTAACATTTACATTTTATATCTATAATGTAATGCTTGAAAAGATACTGTTTTTATGTGTTTCGTTTTATGATACTCTTCTTCAATGATGAGTGATAGTAGGTATCACTATGATGAAAAAATAAAGTGTTTTGTTGTGTCATACATACATACTCACGGCCATAAATCCCATAAAGAACTGCAAGAAATAGGTCAGCCACATTTGGAAATTAATAGGGGAGAAGACGGTAGAAATAAAATATCGTTGGTGATGGGTCTCCTACGACACCCGTGTGGGTAGAAAGGGGTTGTGACATTCTAAGCCGGCACTGCTCGTCTAAGCACATTCAGCTGACTAAGCCTTAAATTAACCAAAATAATGAACTTATACTTAATCTACATTGATTAGGCTGTCAGTGCAAAGATTAGTGCGTACAAACACAGCAAGAATATTTAAACAACCTAAATCTAAACACACATTACACTAGTACATTTGTAAATGTTGAAGTTATATTCATGTTAATTGATAGATACAACCCAATTTCGCATCTAGCATAGACAAATTTTATGGTAGAAATTATGCAGCTACATTTAAATATGGAATTTGGACATTATATTTCTCTTTGATCTTTTTTAAACTTGCACGTAAGGATTTAAATATTTTTGTTCATGAAAACCTCATGTGGGGATTATAACTAATAAATAAAGAATAAATAAAGGAAAGAAAAACTTCGACACCCGCCTGTGTCGAAGTTTTTCTTTCCTTTATTTATTCTTTATTTATTGCACGTAAGGAATGAACTAGAATCTCTACAAGAAATGTTTGAATAAGAAAACGTTCTTTTGTTTCGTAAAAAAAGGAAATTCACAGTCTTTGATACGGTCTGGTTTGTAATTATTATTTCCGATACATGTGTGGCATTCTTACAATACCGGGAACACGTCAAGTACTTTCATTTTTGCATCATAACAATGCTCTTTAATAACTTTTAAGAAGTTGCTATCAGCAGCAG
Source organism: Bedellia somnulentella (assembly GCA_963576735.1). Taxonomy (NCBI): domain Eukaryota; kingdom Metazoa; phylum Arthropoda; class Insecta; order Lepidoptera; family Bedelliidae; genus Bedellia; species Bedellia somnulentella. The sequence goes on from OY755178.1 coordinate 6,938,975, forward strand.
TGTACATAACATAAGAGTTTACGTGTACTGATTTAGTTTTAGAATTTATAAGAAAATTAATAAAAAAACGGGACTAATTCAGCGCCAATTAGTCTTTAAACTGAGTCAATAAAGCTAAAAAAAATAGTGACAGTAGAATCTTCTAGTACAGAAATAGTGACACTCAATACCGATCTACTTTTTTATATCATCACCACTCCTGTAAGTACACTTTGGGGTAGTTTTGTGTAGTAAGAAAGTTTTTTAAGGCTAATTTTTACCAAGTTCTTTGATTTCAACATTTATAAACGGCTGTAAATGTTTTTACACGAAAACATAATTTCACTGGACACATTTTCGAATAGCACAAAGTAATTGTTATAAATTTTAATTGGTATCCGAAATGAATGTATACATAAGTGATGTGTTGAGCAGTGTTTCAGTGTAAGCAGTAATCGGACGCTGCAGGAGCTGGTAATTAATCTGTCGTGAAGTGTTGCAGTTCGGAGCTGAGTCTGGGCGGGCGGCTCCTGGAGGTCTACTTTTCAAACCTTTTAAAAGCGATTATAGCTTCCGTACCTTTTCTAACTGCTTGTATAATATATTTTACAAGCGTAAGTTTACAAGACAAGTATATAATAATATAAGTTTTGGCACTTGCTAGTGGATGAAACCAGCGACCACTATGGAGGAATCGTTGGATTCGTTGAATATCAACATGTATATCCACTTAGCAAAATCTGAAATTCGAATGAAATCGAGACAAACTTGGTTTTTGCTTTCTTCATAATTTAAATAATGGCTGAAATATTTAGGTTCAAAGTGCACATTTTCGGCCGAAGGAATTAATATCGATTGGCGCGCGATAGTGGCGATGTGACGTCACAACCCCGCCATTCGTCGCTCAAGCTATCTCAGTTTTTGTAGTTTTATGATACGAAATAGCAAATAAATACTGTAGTGTGCCTCAGTGTTTCAACTCAACAGTTAAAACGCCAGATGAACTCTTTTTTATGTGCCTATTATTATTACATATTATACGAGACTATCAAGAGCCACTTTAAGGGCGTCCCCCGAAAAAGTCAGAACCTTGAAACGGCATTTGGGCTTCCCCCTGCCGTCTCCTCACCTTTAATCAAACTCGTAAAATAAGCCATCTAGTGGCCTCACTAGTAACTATTATAACCATAATACCATGCGCCATCTACGGAAATAGTCTCGTACTACGTTGTAGAATTGCGACATTCGTATCGATATTATAATGATGTCTCGCTTGGATGAATATATTTTGTAATTAAAATAACTGAAACAAAAACTAGAATCTCACAAAACTATTTTTTATGACACCTTCGGAATATAGGAGGGGAATGTCGAGAAGAAAACTCATGATAGTAGGTTTCATGTGACACCAAGTAAAAGGGGATTATGTTATTCTTACCCGGCACAAAAAAGTGATCGTGGATTGCAGTAGAAATAACGTAACGTGCAATTATCGCAACGTCCAAAAATCACACTTGAATAAAAAATCGGCACAAATTATAAAACAGGAGAAAGCATTTAGTAAATACTACCAGTCGCCTCTTACGTACACCCACCGGCACCGGAAAAAATGGGGTAGTGCTATTCCAAGCCGACACTACACAGCAATAATATATAATTCATACATATATACTTGGTTATAGTTTCTTGTTAGAAGGAGACTATAAATATGCGTCTTTTGTATTTGTTTATTTACTTAATAAGAGGTTTGCTCTTTAAGGGATTTTTGGGCGATGCGGTTGGTGACCCATCACCCATCACCAACAACCTTTATTCTACCATCTTTTTCCCACTCAACTTCCAAAAGTGGCTGAGGAATTTTTAATTTCTCAGCTCTGGCTACCCCTTTTAGGGATTTATAGCCGTTAGTATATGTATGTATGTTGCTCAAAAGTATTTTGTTCAATTGGAAATTTTCGATTTTCTGCACATGTTTATTTCCTTTATTTAATTTTCCGTCGTTATTATAAGGTAAAAAATACTTTTAATCTTTGGTTATACTAAACTATGTAATAAAGGGTATTTTAAAAGAAAAGCAAACAACTTACTGTTTTATCTAATTAAAAACACTAGCCGTGTTATACAAAGATTTCTCCTTGTCGATATAGTGGGATGAGTATACGCAAAAATATAAATAATATAAATAATTATTTCATAAATAGTATAAAGCTTATTTGATTGAGTTATTTTTTCACAGTTGTTTACAAAATGCAAAGTTCAATGAAAGTCTAAAAATTTATAAATATCAGCTTACTCTATCAATTCACCTTGACGAGACGGTTGAGTGGTTGCGAATTTATTTGAACCTACTCATCCCCTCGCAAAGCTATACATTTTCGAAGTATAAACTTGAATTATTAGCACATTAATAAAATCAAATGAATCAAGATAATTTATTCGAAGAACGGTTTGAATGCACATATTTAATATATTCTATTTCATTTAAAAAAAAGTAGAAATATTACAAAAAAGATATGTAAAAATATCACATAAATTTAAAGCAAAAAGATAATAATTGTTTCAGCTGGATTTACAGAACATTAGGATAAAACGAGCGTATTCACAAAACAGAATTATGCGCAGTATTTTTAATCATGCATTCATCATAGGGTTGCCATTCGTCCCGGTACACCGGGATATGTCACCGGTTGGACACTTCTGTCCCGGTCGTCCCGGTTAGCCTATAAAATGTCCCGGTATTGCAGATAAATAAAATAAATAAATATATACGGACATATGACACAGATCAAGTTAGCCCCAAACTAAGCAAGGCTTGTATTATGGCATACTAACTTAACGATATATTTAATATTATACAATACACCCAAAACGTTAGTTGATTTCTTTAACCATCCATTGTCACAAGTTTATTTTCTATTTTTACAAAGCCAATCATTTTTATTTGAGAAACAAATAAAAAAAATAGAGAAGTTAAATATAACTATTGTTGAAGTTAAAAAACTTTGAACAGTCTTGAAAGAACACTGTCAGAGCGTGCTGCAGCAAAATTTATGGGATTCCAAACTAAAACTGAGTATGATAAATTATTAAAAAATCCTCAGCATTACAATTTTATCAAGAATTTGATGAAGAAATAAACAACTATTATACAACAGCTTTGGAATACTTACAACAGTGGAGTCAACCTCTAACAAAATACGATGTATTTGAATGGATGTCTCTTACTGGTCCACCGGAATGGCAATATGTTCTTAACACAGTAAATTATTTACAAGGAAAGGGAATAACTATTACTGACAGTGCTTTTGAAGAAATAACATACCTCAAAACTTTTGTAGAACAAAGAAGAGATAATGATTCTTGGAACGGAAAAGACATGCACCAAAAATGGCTAACCTTTTTTAAAGAAACAGATGCATTAGAAAGGAAAAAGACTTTAATTTTGATGTGCCAATATTTATATGCTATCCCGGGTCATAATGCAAATGTGGAAAGAGTGTTTTCTTTAATAACTGCGCAATGGACTAAAGAACGCAATCGCCTTCATGTCGAAACAGTCGAAAGCATAATTCAATGCAAATACAATTACAAAATGACCTGTTCAAAGTTTCATAAGTATGTTCTGAGCAAACCAGAATTGTTGATTAAGGTAAAGGAAGCTGAAAAATATAATAATTAATGTCATACTTACCAAATTGTATTGTAGTTTTAAAAGAAGATGATTAATATATGTAAATGGTTTAAGCCCAATGTGTTTAATATTCTTCTCCTATACAGCGTGAAAGCTGCTGATCGCCACTACGCTACGCTAATCGCGCTTTTTCATAAAGCTTTCTGTATAGAAAGTTGGTAGGGTCTGAACCCGTAATTTTCAATTGTGGCGATAAGTCGCTTACACATTGTATATTTTTAGCCACATGTCCCGATCAGCACTCAGGATTTTATGGCAGCCCTAATTTATCATCATAACCGAAACAAAATAATTTTACGAGGAAAGAAATAAACAAAAAGCATATGCCGGATAGAAGATTTGAACTCACGCCCACATCAACAGCGCATGGCCCCTAATGCGTTGGACCATTTCGTACTATCTAAACAGGGTGAAATTAACGATAATATTACGATTGTTATCAAATTTATAATGTAATGCAAAACAAGCGACTATGTTGCGCACAACCAAAATAAATTATCTAAAAAGCGCGGGAAGCGGCAAGCAGCTCTATTACAGAAAAATTCGACACAAGCTCTGCGCATGAAGGCTAACAGCCATCTGCCGCCCCGTTCTCCGCACAGGGACCCGCTCCAGATTGACATTGAAATTTAGGGTTTTTGCTTTATAACTCCATAATTAGGATGAAAAGACAAAAAATTATTCACACAGATGATAGATTACTCAGTTGTCTACGCAAATATTACGTAATCGATAACATATATGCAGTATTCTGACAGCAATATCAGACTTTACGATAAAAAAGCCCCCCACAAATTATTTTTTTTCTTAGTCGATTATTATTGAAAACGAATGAGAACCGTCATTATTGAAGAAAAGATATTGAACTTGAACATATATTTTATTTAGAGTGTGATTGTTTCATTGAGCAGGTTTCATTGAGTTTGAAAACTACCAAAATCAGTGAAATTTTCGAGGGAGGCCCTTAATATAAAAATAAAAATATAATCCATACTAATATTATAAATGGGAAAGTGAGTTTGTTTGTTTGTTTATTTGTGACGCTTTCACGCCGCAACTACTGAACCGATTGCTTTGAAATTTTGCAGACATATAGGTAGAAGTCCAAATTAAATAATAGAGTACTTTTATCCCGGAAAAATGATATTCCCGAGGGATAACAAAAATAATGTTTACTTGCGCTGTGTGCTGTTTAAAACAAGATAATATTTAGTTCTCGAGGTATGCAAGAGATGGCGCTGGGTATTTTTTAAAACGTGGTAACGATGTATTTTTAAGATACTGTTTAAGAAGTGGAATGATATCTAACGCTTTAGCCAGGGGCCGGAAACTTCTCGACATCCTCACTTTGTAGATTTTAGCAGCGTAACCTTCAACCTTTCAGCTGAAACCTTATAAAAAGCACGGCGTTGTTTGCATGTTTACCAATAGATGGCGCTGTCTGAACTTTCTACATCGCGGTATGATTTCTTCTTTATTAGAGTATATAAACCCAAAATCTGTAATATTTAATAAACATGTCTCGACATATTTTGTATTATGTCGATATTATTGCAATACTATTTTAATTAAAAATAACAACGAAATATCACAGTGACTTTGTCACCTCGGTTACCAAATACTAATGATATGACAGTCACGCTTGTAGAGATGGGTTATACTAGGTAAATTTGATAACAGATACACCTGTTCCTAATCCACATAGTACTCCGTATTGAGTGCATATGCCGCAGTATTTTACTTACTGCGTACTACTTGTATAAGTTAACTTAGTTAATGCATTGTAATCTTTTCCTATGATATTGTGAAGGTGGCCGGTAAACGATGGATGCAGGCCGCTTCCAACCGGCGCATATGGAAGTCATTGAGGTAGGTCTATGTTCAGTAGTCAACGTCCAAACGCAATATGATGATGATGATTATGATGAATCTTCCCCTCGTACTTATACAGGACTGTCAACTTCTAATTTAAAAAATATCCTAACTGAATAACGGAAAAAGCCAAAAATAGTTCAGTTCTATTATTTTGAAAAAGATAGCTATTGTTTTGTGAGGAACGGGAACCGGAATTCACCTAGTTCTGCGGCCCACCCGACCGCTAACATTGTTGCCCAAGCGCAAGACGATTCGCCGCAGAGAACTTTTACGTGACTTTTACTCTCTAATCCTAGTATTAGGTAGATAAGGTATTGCGTTATTTGTATTAGGTGCGGACTGGTATCGAAAAGTACCTGATATTTTTACCTGATCTAATATTTTCGACTCACCTCTACACGCTTGGCTGTATACTGTATAGTGATTTCAGTGACTTAGTAACGTTATTATCAAGTCACGAAAATATCTCAGGACAATAATAATATATTAGATTCAAAATAACCTTCACTTAGGCTTAGGACTGTATTTGTACTCACTAAGATATCCTCATTTTGAACATAGAAACTTGGTACAAAATGGTTTGGTTCATGAATCTTATGAAAAATTAAAAAGGATTTTTGAAACTCAACCCCTAAGAGGTTTATATAGTAAATGAAAGTTAATCTAGAGATTTTTTGACATTTTTGTATCTAGGAACATAAAACTTGGTGCGATTGAATTTATGAAATTCATCTATCAATCATTCATGAGTATGTACTAACGGCCATAAATTCCATAATTGGGTAGTCATTGCTTCAGAGAAAGTAATTCTTCATCCACTTTTGGAAATAGACTAGGGAAAAGGTAGTTAAATAAAGGTAATTAGTGATGGGTCACCAACTGCATCGCCCAACAATCACTTGAAAAGCCTCAATATCCTTTATATCCTTTACAACGCCCGCGGGCATATAAATATAAAGACAGAAGTTGAGATAGTGTTTCGGTATTTTGAATGTAAACCGGATGCAAAAAATGAAGTCTACGCGGACGAAGTCGCGGGCAAAAAGCTAGTCACGTCTATAAAACTGAAAAAAGGTTGCCAAAGCTTCAGAATAGGAAATTGGTTAGAGTGTAAAGTACCTATTATTTATGTTACTGTACTGTAAACAAACATATGTAAGGAAGAAATAAATAAACAATCGCACCATACCCAACGAACCGCCTTCGCATAGTTTCAACGACCGGCCGGCTCACGTGTTGTGATGTAACATTAACAAAGCGCGGAAAATCTGAAGGTTTCAAATGGGGTTGAACGTCTCGAGGTCGCTGCATCGGAAAACTGCATGTATTGACGTGGAATAAAAACGATTTTAATGTAGTTGTTTCTCGCGGAGATTTCCGGGTTTCCTTAGTGGACATATATATAATAAACTAAATAGATCTTGCCATTTCCACGCCCTCGATAAAATAGAATTTAAGAAATGTTTACAGGAATACCTAATGAATCTGACATATCTAAATACAGAAGCACTTTTAGAATAAAAAATAGTAATATGTTTTTGTTTTTTGTTTTTGTTTTTGTTCACATTGTCCATTATGCGTTTATACTAATTGATTCATTATTATTATTTCTTTGTTATTATTATAATTACTTTAGGATATTTCAATTATTTAATCAAATTTTATATCATAATGTCATTGAAGTTGTAAATTAGTTTATCTTTATTTTATCAAAATTACCATTATTTCCAACCGATAGCAATTAAAAGTTTAAATAAATATTTTAAATGATTGTGTAAATACCTATGCAAATATTAATTTTGGCATCCTAGCACAGGCCATTGGCTTAGTAGGATGCTATTGAACTTTAATTTCTGCAACTACAAAGTAAAGTATATAACTATTGTTATAAATTTCATGTCATTTTTAATGTGCAAAATTGTTAATTTTCTTATTTGTGGAAATAAACTTTTTTATTATTATTATTATATAAACCAACACGTTTCATGTGCATTTGGTACAGATATTTTGACCCTTTTGTGTTCCACGTTTTGTTTAAAGAGATACGGATGCTTTTAGTTACCTATACATATTATTACAAATGTTACAGTTCGAAGCTAAGTCTCGGTCAGGCGGCTCCCGGACTGCGCCGTCGCTCTCGAGCTTGGCGCCAATATGGCCGGATATTACTTATCGCCGGTTCCCAACGCTTCAGTTTCATTGACGAGTACAAATATCTATACAGGACTTGATGTTTTTATTCTAGGATTGCGTTGTTCTATTAGCGGGTTACCTCGAGATAGTTTTAAACACGCTTATGTTAGTTAGAATAGTTGCAGTGTTTTAGTAGCATTTTTTTATAGATAACATTTAATGAAATAATGGTTGTACAGTTATAATAGAGAGAGAGCTCTGAGACCCGGAAGTAGTACCTGCCAATAATTTATAATGATGAATATGAATATATTTTATACTCTTGGCTGTCATTCATATTTTAGTATCGCCAAGTCGAGCGCGAAGCAAACACTGCCGTACCATCCTTTTCTGGAACCGTTTTGCCGCATTTTCAGGGCCCCTTTCGAGAACCTCTGGATAGGATTAAAACGCTGAAATTTCTTCACCTAGAAATTTGTAATCACACAATTGAAATCCAAAATTTCAAGCTGGTAGATCAATTAATTCTGAAGTTAAGCTAGTGCAAAGTTTCAAGTTTTCGACACTGACTGACTCACTGATCATCAAAATAGAACTAGTACTTTCCATAGACCTAGAGAGCTGAAATTTGGTACAGAGGTAGATTTTAAAAAACTATCAGAATAAGGTTAATGGAAGATATGGGTAACCTGGTGACCCTAATGAGATGAGCGTTTTTAAGAGAAATAGTAATCGATTAACTGTATTCTATTCTACTCAATAAATAAAAATATTTAGCTCTATAATTATATAGCACTCAGCTGCGGCTTCGCTCACGTTATTTAGCATTAGTACCAGTATTCGTCACTAGATGGCGCTGACTGTATTTTAAATGGCTGTATTTTAAATCCCGCTAGCGTATTTATTTACACATTTAAAAGTTCCTTGTCGTGTATTTTAAAGATTTGAAAAGTCGTGGAGTTTATTTTTATTTAATTTCACAAGATAATATCACGTCCTGTGAAAAAGAAGTGAAATCCCACCAAAAACATTCTATGAAAAACTAGCCAAGTCTCGATAGAGCTGCTTGTTTAGCTCCAAAAAGTTATGAAATCTCTAAAATAAGTGGAGCCAAGTCTAAGGTCCCTTAATGCGTTTTTTTTTAATTAGCCTGTACTATAGTGTCCCACTGCTGGTCAAAGGCCTCCCCCTGTTGAGTCCACACGTCCCGGTTCTGTGCCACCTCCGGCCACCCCGGCAAAAACTTGTCGAGATCATCCCGCCATCTCCGCCGCGGCCTGCCCCTACGCCGGTAACCGTCTTGTGGCACCCAGTCAGTGGCGGTCTTCGCCCATCTGTCTGGGTGCATACGACTAATGTGGCCGGCCCAGTTCCACTTTAGCTTGGTGGTTTCTGTACCCACATCAGCGATGCCAGTTAAGGAGCGCAGTGTGGTGTTCCTGACGTGGTCAGTCCTACGAACACTGAGAATGCTGCGCTCCATTGCTCGTTGGCAAACCTTGGGTTTGGACTTCTGAAGTTCTGTCAGTGACGAGGTCTGAGCGCCGTAGGTTAGGATAGGCAGGATGCACATGTCAATGAGCTTGCGCTTGAGTGTTAGCGGGAGGTTACCCTTCATTAGTTCCTTCATTGACCAGAAGCTCTTCCAATCCGTCCGAAATCCGTCTTTCGACTTAGTTAATTTTACGTGACTTGGCAGTTGAACATTCTTTACACGTTTAGTATGTACAAGTGTATTAAGTAAGTTATTTGCAGATTTATTCAAATCTTCTAAAGTTCTTTGCCGATTATGTAGAGTCAACTTAAATATTTTTTGTGATTCTAATCTATCTTTATCTTTAGTTGTAAGAACTCTGGCGATTGTTTCTATGCTTCCCTTAAACTTTAATCATAATCTACTAATTACAAGTCAACGGCCAAGTCACGTAAAATTAACTATATAATAAATAAATCGTAGTAAGGAACCTTGACTTGGCTCCTCTTATTTACTTATTTCATTACTTTTATGAGATAAACAAGCAGCTCTATCGAGACTTGGCTAGTTTTTTACAGAATGTTTTTGGTGGGATTAATGTAATTTATTATATCTACTAATTTGCCGTGTAAATACCTCATGACATAAGTAATTAATGTGCTTTTCTTTGGTGTTACTCAGAACCACATTGTAATATGAGTAAGGAAATATGTGTGTTGAACGGGTTCTTTTCACAACTGATATAAAAGTGATATAAAATTAAAAAGTTTCAATATACCAAAGAATACAATATCACAAATTCCAATATGAAGAAGAGTACGACTTCAAATATGTTTCAAATGCAGGTCAATTCGAAATTCAAACCATGCTTAGGATGAATGACAGTGAAACGTTTCACGACCGTCCGACATAAAGTGCCGAATGACGCAGAGCTTGGGAAACACAATTTAAGGTTTATTTGAATGTTGTTTCATGGAAACCAATTAACAAGCGCTTAATGAATGTGTCAGAAAAATATACACACTCGTTCACCACACAAGTTGACGTGTATGGGTTTGGATGTTTTTTTGTACGTTAATATTTTTTGTTGAAAAATTGGGATCAGCTTTATATATAATTTTCAGAATCTTAACAATATGAAACCGTTCACGGGTGAGTCTGACTTGCTGGACCAGAATATTAAAATACTCAGCCGGTTTGGTAGTCGAAAGTTGGAAAGATGATGTCTTTTATTCTAAGAATTGTATGTTTTACATAAATTCATACTCACGTCTATGAATTCCAAATAGGGGTAGTCAGAGCTTCGGAATTAGTAATCCTTTAGGCACTTTTGAAAGTTAACTAGGGAAAAGATAGTAAGAGTGAAATAGAGGCAGTGATGGGTCTTCAACCACACCACCTAACAACCACTAAAAAGCCCAAAACTCTTAGTAGCCTCGAACGCCACAAGCGAGAAGAAATGGGGTGGTGCTATTCTAAGCTGACACTTCATAGCTTGTGTGTTTCTATTTTCTGTTACTTAGTTTTTTAAATTAGCCGCGGACTGATCAACTTATTAACTGTATTCCTGGAAGCCATTTGCACATCATAGAGAAATATGTATGTATAAAATGTATAAATATGTAGCCGTATGTCATTTTATTGTCAGGAGCTAACTGTAAATCAGTGTTGTGAGGTTACATTAACAATAATACGCTAAGTTAGCAACCCTCTCTTTGCCAGACTTTTTAATTTTTATCTTGTTTTACTACATACAAACATACATACATATACTCACGGCTATAAATCCCTAGAAGGGGTAGCCAGAGCTAAGGAATTAGAAATTCCTCAGCCACATTTGGAAAATTGAGTGGGGAAAGGATGGTAGAGTAAAGGTTGTTGGTGATGGGTTTCCAGCCGCATCGCCCAAAAATCCCTTAAAAGCCCAAATACCGTTAGTGGCCTCTTACGTACACCCATCGGTAGAAACGGGGTAGTGCTATTCTAAGCCGACACTACACGGCAAACTGTTTTACTGTGCTTGTTATTTGTTTTTGTGTTTAAGTGTTGTAAGTTTGTATGCAACGAATAATAATTTCCTTTTCTTTTTTTTTTCTTTTCTAAATGATAACTACTACGTAGGTACATACCTAAGTATCTATGCTGCACATATAATTTATAAATAAAAATTCTAGCATTTAACAAGCAAGAAATCACCGAGCTCTGTCTATATCAATTTGATACTCAGATTTGATCTGACCTGAATTGATTCGAGTACCAGCAACGTTTAATTTTATTGCTATCTACTATTGGACAATAAAACTTGAGTTGTCAATAAACCGTACTCATTTATGACACCGACTTTTAATGGACGACAGTCCATTTCATCTTCATTATAAAATGACAGTTGATTTAAAGTGTTGCAATAAAAAAAGAACAAGAGAGTGACACTTGGAAAACTAAGCGGTTACTTTTTTGTGTATTGAAAATTGAGAATAATGAAATTAGTCAAATGAGATGAATATCGGTTATTAAAGCTTTGAATAGGATTACACTATTTCTTTCCGCGGATGTTGTGAGCAGCGACGGTGTCAAGACTTTTGCTTTTGAGTGATTGGTGATTATGTCAAGTGATGTTATGTGAAGTATATATGTATGTATGATAACCGTGATAGCCCAGTGGGTAGAACACTCGGTTGTCGTGCAAACGACTAGTGTTCAAATCCTGGGTCGGGCCTACACCAATTTGTCTTTTCTAAAGACATATGTGTGGTTAATTTATCATGGTGACAAAGTCACGTGATGTTCAGAAGTATTAGTACCTCTGCCAACCCCTTCGGGGATATTCGGCGTGAACGTTTATGTTTATATTATTATTTTAAATTGTACATACGAGTAGTTCTTATCTTAAACTTAATATAATCACCAACAAGCCTCATTTGTGGCGCTAAATTTATGTTTATTATTTATCTTTTGTTTAAACTTGTATCATTAGTTCTAAGTAGTTGCAATCAGTCACACTGTAACAATATACGAGTATCCTGCACAGAAGAAAAACGAATCAAATCAAAAGTTGTGCGTCGCAATAGAAATTGAGTCCAATTGTACTGACAATCACAAAAGTTATCTGCGCTGCAGCACACATTCAAATGCCTCGTGTTAATGCAGAAACAAGAGAGTTTCGGGTTCAGCATGAAACGAGTTCTCTAACTGTAGTGCTTCGTGATTGTATTGTATCTACAACAACCTTCTACGGCGTAGTCTAAAGCTACGGGGCGTAGCTTAAAGTAAACATGTCTACGATAGGACTACGATAATTGGTTACTAAACTTTTAATATGTTACTAATAAATGAAGGAAAAAAAATTACCGACGCATGCGGGAATCGAACCCACGACCTCGGGTATATGCCAAAGGAACGCGAACAAAGGATAGAGAAATTTCGCGCTGGATGCCAACTGACACTGTAGCTCAGTTGGCAGAGCGACGGGGGCGTATACCCGAAGGTCGCGGGTTCAAACCCCGCCAGTGTCGAAATTTTTCTTTCCTTTAATAACATCTTTTATTTATGAGTAACCACACATATGTCTTTAGAGAAGACAAATTGGTGTAGGCCCGACCCAGGATTTGAACACTAGTCGTTTGCACGATAACCGAGTGTTCTACCCACTGGGCTATGACGGTTGTACGATTCCAACTTAGATATAAATCGTATACTTGTATAATTTGAATTATAAAATGTCATTTTTTTGCTTAATATTTTTGCTTTTGAAAAATTCATTTATACAAATAAGATCGACAGATAAATATATAACTTAGCAACTACGAGTTGATGCCAGTTAAAAAAAAATCTTTCGTTAGTTGTATATGTTTTAAGTTTTTAAAATAAATGAAAGCGAACAAACAGAAAACACATACATACATGTACTATATGCTCCCGTCATAAGTTCTCATTGGAGAAGGCTTCATTAGTTCTCATTGGGGTAGGTCACTTTGACACTACACTTAAAATGATACTTTTAATAAATTATTAAGTTTCTTTAAACGTTTAAAAAATAAAGTGCTATTCGCTTATTACTTTACATACATACATATAGTCACGGCATGAATCCCTTGAAGGGGTAGCCAGAGCTAGGGAATCAAAAATTCCTCAGCCACTTTTGGAAGTTGAGTGGGGGAAAAGTTGGTGAAATAAAGGTTGTTGGTGATAGGTCTCCAACCACATCGCCCAAAAATCCCTTAAAAGCCCCAATACCATTAGTCGTCTCTTACGTACACCGGAAGAAATGCGATAGTGCTATTCTAAGCCGGTACTATACAGCAAATATTAATATATATATATATATATATTGATATTTGCTGCCTTGATATAACTGAAGAGCAACTTAATAAACTTGAGCGCCTCCAAAACTTTTGCATTAGGTTTATTTTTGGATTGAGGAAATATGGTCATGTATCTGTATATCGCACTCAACTGAAATGGCTTCCTTTTCGTCTCCGCCGGAATGCACATACACTTTCTCTCCTTCACTCTATTTTATTCAATCCTGCCACCCCTTTCTATCTAAAAGAACGTTTTCAATTTCTCTCCTCTTCCCACGATCTTAATCTACGTTCTGAACATAATCTTCTATTAAGCATTCCCTCCCATTCAACCAATTACTATGGCTCCTCCTTCACTGTGCAGGCTGTTCAATTGTGGAACGCACTTCCGGTAGAGATTCGTCAGGCTAAATCCCAATCTATTTTAAGGATATGGTAAAAAAGCACTACCTCACTGAAACGCTATAATACTGTTGAAAATTAAATTATATATATTAAGTATATAAATAAAAATATGTATCATAATATTTGTATGTAGTTTTAATTTATTGTATCATAGTATTTATATGTTTGTTAATAGTTTATTATTTTATAACTAGATTTAAGTATGACTGGATTGTTGTATTGTTTATGCAGATTAACGCATAGTCATCAGTTTCACCATGTTGTTGTACATCTATCTCACATGACTCTAATTTATTGACCTCTCCATTCAAAGGTTGTCTGGAAGAGATCGCTTTTAGTGATAAGACCGCCAATTGTACTTTTGTTAATTCATTCTGTGTATTTGTAATTGTTTTTCCATATCTGATGTACAATAAAGAGTTTTCTATTCTATTCTATTCTATTCTATATTAATATTATAACTTTAATCAGCAGAATTGCAGATACTAATATTTTCACTCAAAATAAAACTAAATCAAAACATAAAATATCGACAGTGATCACAACAGCCTTGAAAACAAATAGAAAAAGTATATTTTCGAGCATTACAATAAATATAAAATGTAAATGTTAAAGATGATAAATTGTACATACATACATACATACATATACTCACGGCTATTAATCCCTAGAAGGGGTAGCCAGAGCTAAGGAATTAGAAATTCCCCAGCCACTTTTGGAGGATGCGTGGGGAAAAGATGGTAAAATAAAGGTTGTTGGTGATGGGTCTCCAACCGCATCGCCCAAAAATCCCTTAAAAGCCCCAATACCGTTAGTCGCCTCTTACGTACACCCACCGGAAGAAATGGGGTAGTGCTATTCTAAGCCGACACTACACAGCAACATTTATGATGATAAATTGTCTACCAACTTAAGAGCTTGAATTTAATTCTCTAAATCGAAAAGTTTTTAACTTCAACTGAACACACTAATCTATGCGTATGTTCAAAAGCTTATCAGTTCAAGTGTTCAAACTTTTAAGTTTTAACTCATGTGTAAGTTTATAAAGACATGTTTTGAGTTATCTATTATTTCAGTTTAAGTTGATACGTTTTTATTACAACCAAGATAGCTCAGTGGTTAGAACATGCGCTTATCATACAGAGTGGCGTCGATTCGATCCTAAAGTCGGGCCTACACCAATGTGTCTTCTCTAAAGTCATATGTGTGGTTAATTTATCTGAGTTGTTGTAACGAGGGAAAGCCACATGACTAAGTAGTAATTGGTCATGTGTTATATATTAAGAGGGTTAAAAACTGATAATATAGCAAATCAGTAAATAGATATACTATCTTCTCATCCAATATTTTGCAATTACTTTAAAAACCCTTATTCAACGATCTTTGGTTTTTAAATGTGTCCCCTCTTATTTCTATAACTCCAGCTACCCAAAGAAGAATATATATAATATGTTATGAATAAATTTCGTCATTGAGACATTAAGTTATTTAAGGCGGCTTACTGATGTCTCGCAAGTTTGGTAAGTGCAATCAGGAAATTAAATAAAGTTCCCAACGAGCTCGCGATCCGTGACACCAACTTAACTAAGGAACTCTCTTCGCATATTTTAATTAAGTGAACACGGATATCTTTACGAAAACCAACTGAGAGCATCAACCAAGTCTATTTCAAATAATTGGCTCTGTTTGATCTCAACTTAAGATCATTTTTTTTATTTTATTTTATTTTATTAGGGACATCAACAGCACATAAACATATAAGTTACAATTAGATAAATACAAAGAAAAAGCCAATAACAGACATCCACAGAAGATACAAAAAACAGTAGTACATACAGATATGTTAGAAAAGTTGTAAATATTATGATAATAAATATTATTGATAAAACATACCTTTCAAAATACCTTAAATGTTATCAAAATAATAATCAAACTCACACTCTTAACTTTCACTACGCAAATCCCTTAGTAATGGTAGAGGTAGAAATACTTCTGAACATCAATCACCTGGTAGTCAGAGTACCTAAGTTATATTTGAACAGTACATGCACATGAGAAGTGGCAGGTCTTTTGCTGTTTTGAATAAAAACCTGGCCCATATCTAAGTACAATTCAGCCTCACGAAGTTTCTCTTGCTGCTTACAACCTTGATTGATAAAACATAAGAATAAAAAGTGCAGGCTTGAATCAGGATTCGAACCCAAATTATTAACAATCCCAGATTATTGTTGGTATTTATCCAACAATAATCTGCATAGGTAATGAAAAACAACTGTCTCTTTTTAACTACAGACCCTAGAACAATAAAACTTTTTAATTTAACTTTAATATCTAGAAATAGATTAAAGTTTAAATACGTTTATACATACATATATTTTTGTAAATAAACTTAATCTGACTAAATACAATACTTTACTTCTGACTAAAAGTTTAATAACAATTAGCGGGGCATTTTGCAGCCATAGTAAGCGAGCCCGTGCAAGCCTAAAAAATTTCTACCGGGAACAGAACGTATTAAAGTTGTAAAATTTTCTCTCATACAGCGAGTAACTGCACAGTTATAACAACAAAATTCCATTTTCTACTATTTATGATATTTTGCTGTAGAACAATATCTCACTGACCGGATATCAGAGTACACGAGCCCCGGATATTTTGAGCTGAGCCGGACTAGATTTGATTGAAGTAATTCGATAACGTTCTGAAAATCATGTAAACTAAAATCACACCTTACTTCTTATTCTTACGGCTGTAATTTCCAAAAAGCTTTAGGATAAAAGAATCCTTAGACACTTTTGAAAGTGAAGTGAATAAGTCAGAAAAAAAGTGACAAAAAGAGCAATGATAATATAGGTTTAAGCTATTTGACTGTGTAGTCCTTTATAACGTACAAAGTGGTATACCATGAAAAAATACTATTATTTTCACTTTCTTGTCGTGCACATTACGTGTACACGATTAGCTCCTACAGGGTAGGCAGAGACTGTCGTTCGCCACTTTGTGCGATCTCTTCAAACTTCTTGACCTTCTTTAACATTTAACTGTCTCTACGTACAGGCTCTTATAGCACATGTGATATTAAATTCAAATAATATACTAGCCCGAAAAACGTTAAACATTTGCTTTAATTCAAACTTTACAACCACAACGAAACTTTTGACTAACTACATTTTGGTTTGTGAGCAACAGAGTTTACCTGTGAAGTTTTATTTATAAGAGAGTGGCGGCGCTGGGCGGGCGCGTTTGAATGACTTTCGCCATTTTATTGCCAGTATCGAAGTACATATTATGCTTAGAACATTAATTGTGAAACAAACAACTTTTAAACTTATAAAACACATCTTTTTTGAGATTTAAAAACCATAATAGCTCAGTAGGGAACAGCCGTTTATTGTGCAGAGAGGTGTGGTTTCAAATCGCGTAGACCGGACAGTTATTAATTTTTTAGAGGTAAATGTGTGTTTAAGTAATCATGGTTGCTAAAAGTAAAACATCTCGAGGAAACAATGGCTAAGTCGTACTTAGCCATGAGGTGGATAATATGAGGTAAAAATTACCTAATGTTCAGAAGAATCAAATTATACGGCGTGAACGGTTTTGTGTAATTTATCTTGTGATTTTTTCGACAGTTTCTCTTTTTTGCAGCAACATTTTTTCTTGGACGGTTTGTTTTTAAATATGTAGAAATTAGTTTTCTGCACTAAAATGATGAAAATAGTTGTATTATAATGACATGACTTGATATGAACCTTTGGTACGTTCAAACTTAGAGTATGCATCGGTCATTTGGAATCCTCTATATGATATTTACAAAAGCGGCCAAGAGCGAGATGGACTCGCTAATGAAGAGTTCCGTAGCAGCAGGTAGGTAGGTTGATTTATGACGTTTAAAAATAGAACTACTGGCTAGATCTCATTCAAACCAATTTTCGTTAGTAGTTTGTAAAGTAATACACATCATATATTTTTTTCAGTTTTATCATGCCCATATTTTAGAAGTTACAAGGGGGGGACACACATTTTACCACTTTGGAAAAGTCTCTCGCGCAAACTATTCAGTTTTGAAAAAAATGATATAAGAAACCTCAACATCATTTTCAAATACCTTTTGATAGATACCCCACACGTATAGGTATGATGAAAAAATAATAATTTGAGTTTCAGTTCTATGTATGGGGAACCCTAAAAATTTTGGTTTTTTTTTCAGATTTTATTTTAAAACCTTAATGCGGTTTACAGAATACATCTACGCACCAATTTTCAATAATGTAGTTCTTATAGTTTCGGAATAAACTGGCTGTGACATACGGACGGACGGACGGACAGACAGACAGACATGACGAATCTATAAGGGTCCCGTTTTTGCCATTTGGCTACGGAAGCCTAAAAAATGGTTAGAGCTTATACAGAAAAAGTTCCATCGCACCCTAAATTTCCGTATGCGGTGTCCTAGGCTGTCTTATAGAGATCTCTTAATTAAATACAAAATGATATCTTTGCACGACCGTCGTATCCTGGCTGACTTAATAGTTCTGCAGGGTATATGTTCTTCCCAGCTCAACTAACCCGACTTACTGGCAAAGCTTAGTTTACGTGTTCCGAGTCACGCTACAAGAAATAAACATGTATTTGCCCTAGGGGTCAGCAGGACCAATGTAGGTAAGAGGGCTTCTTTGTGCAGGACGTGCGATACATATAATATTTATTTCACGGATGTGGACTTATTCTGCTTTTCGAAGCAACGCTGCAAGAAAATGTTCTTACTTATTTTAAAAAGTCTTTAATGTGTGTGTATATTATTAATTATTATAATTATTGTTTAAATTTATCTGAAGAATTTTGTGTATTTACTTTTGTCTATTTATATTCGTTGTGGTTGTTATCCTTTTTCATATTTTATTTCTGTTTTTCTTGTTGTATTTCTGTAATGATAACTTTTTTGTATTGATTGTTTTTGTTACCTATCTGTGAGAAAAATTAAGGAGATACCAAAATTTATTTACTTATGTTCTATATGTTGTTATTTTATATTCTTTTTGCTATTTCTGTTTTTTCTCCTTAATAAATAAATAAATGACAAACATGAGCAATTCGTTACTATAGCGCTCGGTTCCTTAAAGTACATTTTACGCTCCGCCAAATCGCTACTGCCGCACTGGTCATAATGTAATTGTAATTGAGCTGTGAGAAGAGTATTAAACATTTATCTGAATCCCTCTCGCGTATTAGACTAAGTTTAATTAATAATTCATTTCATGACGTAGGTACATTCTTGTGCATCTCATTTTATCGCTCATACTAAATCTATCTTCAATTTATTTGAAAGCTCTATAAAAATAGTAGTAAAAAGATTCGTATTTGATAGAGAACTTATAAGCTACGCTTCGTATTCATCGGCTTTTCGGTTTATAGTTTTTTTTGTTTTGTTTGAAAGGTTTTTACAAGTGCTACAGTTTCGGCAACGCAAATATGCTGTTTATGCATACAAACTCATACTCACGCTATTAGTTCCCATTGGAGTGGGCAGATAATATCGATCGCTTATTTGTGCAATGTGGTTGTGCAATCTTATTATATACGCTCTTTTATCTGTCTTTTGAAGCACATTTTATATTTGATCTATGCAGATTCACTTATCTTAATTTTATGTCTCAAGGAGTTGATTTTAAGCACGCGTCTAACTTTAACCTTCTTTTCATATGTGCCAATAGATATTATTTTAGTTATTGCCAATTTTCCAAATTATTTCTAGACGTCAGTAAGTTATAACCACATGTAGTTTGATCTTGTTGAACTGATGTTAATCTATACTATAATAAGATTGTACCGAGGTCAAAACTGTACATTGAAGAAACAAAATTAAAAACCGGTGGAATATGTTTAATTTTCGATACTGAAGCAAAATTTGCACTTTTTGAAAAAAATGACTGTCTGTCTGTATGTCCGATCGTCACGTTAATTCTACCTGACGGATCTTGATCAAATTTGGTATGAATTGATAATGAAAAACGACTTGATAGCTCAATGGGTAGAACACCGGTTAACGTACAAGCGACTAGTGTTCAAATCCCGGGTCGGGCCTACACCAATTTGTCTTTTCTAAAGACATATGTGTGGTTAATTTATCATGGTTGTTAACGGTGAGGGAAAACATCGTGAGGAAACCCACATGACTGAGTTGTACTTAGTCATGTGACAGTGTATTCGTACAAAACGGCGATAGGCCTGCCCCCTATCACGTGAGTATACTGTCCATGCAAAACGTGGGTACTCTGAACACCAGGTGACAAACTCACGTGATGTTCAGAAGTATTCGGCGTGAACGTTTATGTTATGTTGGTATGAATGTAGCTTATACACCTGGCCAACATATAGGATATCATTTATCCCGGATTTCGCAAGGGTTACATAAAAAAACATAACTTTTATACAGCTCCCCATATTTACACGATTCATTTTTTCATATACTTTACATTTACATTATTACATAGTACTGTACAATAATTAAAGAAATAATAAAAGGGCATGTACGAGAAGATTGATGGATGTAAATTAAGCTAGAGAGGTAGCCAAGGATTGTACAAAGAGTGATCAATAGTCTGTGCCAACCCCAATGGAAACTAATAACGTCAGATCATACTTGTATTTTATAACATACATACATATACTCACGGCTATAAATCCCTAGAAGGGGTAGCCAGAGCTAAGGAACTAGAAATTCCTCAGCCACTTTTGGAAAGTTGTGTGGGGAAAAGATGGCAAAATAAAGGTTGCTGGTGATGGGTCTCCAACCGCATCGCCCAAAAATCCCTTAAAAGCCCCAATACCGTTAGTCACCTCTTACGTACACCCGCCGGCAGAAATGGGGTAGTGTTATTCTAAGCCGACACTACACAGCTATTATTGTTTATAACATATTCTAAAATAAAAACACAATTTCCATTCGCATTACACCATCACCATCCATTCACCATCTTTTCTCCACGCAACTTCGAAAAGTGGCTGAGGAATTTTTAATTCCCTAGCTCTGGCTATCCCTTCTAGGGATATATAGCCGTGAGTATATGTAAGTATTTATGTATGTTAGAATATAAGTTACTAATAGCTACAAGAGAGTGGTGCTCTTCCTAGTGTTCATTGCAATTCTTAAAAAACACTTAAAATTATCTTAAATTGTTTAATCCTCCTATCAAATATAAAGGTAACGAAAACAGGCTCGCAACAATAAATCGACAACTTTATGCACCAATGTTGTAAGTTAAAATTTAGTGTAAAAAAAGACGCAGATAAAATTCCTAAATGCTCTTTTTATAAACATAAAAGTCAAGTTATTTCGTTACATAATCAAAAGTTCCAAATACTAGACTGTTCCAAGTACTGGTACTGGCAATACGAGTAAAAGGTCAAAAGTCATTTAAACGCGCCCACCCAGCGCCGCCACTCTCTTATAAATAAAACCTTACAGGTAAACTCTGTTGTTATTTCACGAACCAAAATCGAGTTGGTTGGAAGTTTTGCTTTGGTTATAATGTTTAAATAACTTATGTTTCATGAAATAGTGCAGAATTTCATTTTAATTAAACAAAACATCGCTTTGACACCGAATGCTATAATAAAGGGAAGTCAGAAATACTTTCGTACGTATATTATTCAGAATTATCTTTCACAAATAGTAACATCACAGAAATATTTGACTATGTGAAACAGTCAGTGCAGAAGCTGGTCAAAGATGACTAACTGTATAGTAATTAATGTATTTCCATGGCTGTTATTCGAGTCCACTTAAATATTTCGGCTCTTGAGTTACTGTCGGGAGTAAAATATCTCAAATCTGTCGATAGGAAAAAAAACATCAAAAATGTTTTTTTGTGAACGGGAGCAGCACTTGTGCGTCTGCTCCACGTCCACGAAGTTGATCCACCTCGTAGGAGCCTCTCAGATGATGGTTGGAGAAAATAATAACAGATCTATGTTGACTTCGATTTATTACTTCTAGGCACTGTTACAGCTGTATTACAATGAACCTTAACTTTGCAGATTCTGCTTTATACAATTCTAATGTCTACTGTGTCTTCTGAGTTGTTTCGTAGTTGTAGATGAGAAAAAAGGGATGAAAATGAGCCGGTGTCGGCCTTTTATAGTGTAGTTGACATTTTGGCATGATAGTCAAATCTGCTCTCTTGAAGTGACGCGTCTCTGGCTTCTCCATGTTTTCAGCCAGTGTCATCGTGCTTCTATTGAAACGCTTCAACATTTTGTTTAACACAAAGATATAAGATTGCAGATAATATTATGATGATAACTATTTTGTTTCACTTAACAATCGAAGCTTTTAAGAAAATATCAAAATATTCTTACAATAATTCTAAGAACATAACCTACATTATTCTCAAATCATCAAGAAACTATTACCATTACCGAACTAAGCAAAACCAACTGCAAAAAAACTATTGTAGCAATCTCAAACCATACTACACTTTACTGCTTTTTTACGTTCGCACTTATATGTAACGCTCCATGAAGGTGGGATGTCCCTAATAAAATCGGTGTGCTCGTAAATCAAACTTGGCATACAAAGTCCATGTATTGTCTTTACGTCGCCGGAACTACAAGTATGTCTCTCTGGAGACTGTCTCACACACAACCACTCAGGCTTTGCATCGATTTATGTGGGTTTTCTCAAGGGTTTCTTGAAATATTAATGGATATCTGTAAATTTACTTATGTTTACTAAAGGATGATTTAATGCCCATTGATGTGCTTTGGATATTGTGAATATAATATATGATTCCTCGTCTTAATAATAACTTAAAATAACGTATAATCTAAAATTAATAACTTATGAGTTATTAATACGAGAACATCCTTCATTTTGATTTCGATATTTGGTAACATTAATTTACGATGCGTCATCAGTCACATCGCTTAAAAAATATTTAAACTTCCTAAACCCACAAGACACCTCTTATAACAACCGTAAAAAACAAAGGGATTAATGGTATTCCAATCCAAAATATATTTATTAAACTATTTTCACACCAAGAAATAGCAAAAGTTTAGTCATATTTGCACAATTTGTAACTGAAATGTTCCCACGATAACGCCAATCGAACACAATTCTTCCACACCAACTTTAAATGTTCTTTGCTCTCATACCTCGGCCACAGTTTTAAATTTTTCACTGAAAAAATTATGTAGTTTAAGGTATAAAAAACATGTTTTTTGATTATAGTTAAAAGCCACTCTTAATGAGCAATAGGGATAAAATGATTTCTGAATGGTATGTCTTATCTTTCCGGAACTAGAAAAGCTTTTATCATTAATGTGATTTCCCTTGATCCAATTATTTTTGCTCAAATACTAGGGGGCTAAAGCATGTCTAAAATATCAGTTCCGTAGCAAAATGTTCTAAAGCATAATATTGTAAATAGTAGAGAGTGAAGGCCGCTCATTATTACATTACCGCGCGGTTTTCGCTGTACAAGAGGTAACTTTACAAATTTAACACTTTCCAGCTATTTCAGAATTTTCGAAGTTAGCACCGAGCGGGTTACGAGCATATATTTTCATTGTCAATTACCGCGTAGTGCCGGCTTAGAACGTTGCAACCCCTTTCTAACCACGGGTGTCGTATGAGGCGATTTAGGGTTTTTGGGCGATGCTGTTGGAGACTCATCACCAAAGATACTTTATTTCTACCATCTTCTCCCCTATCAACTTCAAAAAGTGGTTGGGAAGTTTCTAGCTTTGAAGTTCTGGCTACCCCTTTTTGGGATTTATGGCCGTGTGTATATATAATACTAGCTGACCCGACAGACTTCGTACTGTCAAAAGTATAGACTTTCACGTCGTCAAACTGAATTATGACACGCTGACTGAAATGAATGAAACTGACCCGTTGAGGGTCTCTGTCATGCGAAGAGCAAAAGGGTTTTTTTATAGTGTCATCACAATTTTCTCTACTTTATAATACAAACATACATATACTCACGACTATAAATCTCTAGAAGGGGTAGCCAGAGCTAAGGAATTAGAAATTCCTCAGCCACTTTTGGAAAGTTGAGTGGGGAAAAGATGGTAAAATAAAGGTTGTTGGTGATGGGTCTCCAACCGCATTGCCGCAAAATCCATTAAAAGCCCCAATACCGTTAGTCGCCTCTTACGTACACCCACCGGAAGAAATGGGGTAGTGCTATTCTAAGCCGACACTACACAGCTTCACTCTATATCTCTACACGGCTGAGCATTGATTCTGAGTCAGTCAGTCCGTCTTGTCTCGCGCTTCATGCACGCGTGTGAATTTTGTTGCGGAATAATTTTAAAATTGTATTTTCTTCTAAGATGTTAATTTAAATTAAGTGCTGTCAAGGACAATTTGGTTCACAATTAAATACTCTTAATCAACGAAACATTTATTTGGACAAGGATTAATATTATGTTGATAAAACATTATCGCAAATAATTGGCAATAACTCATTAATTTCGACAAAATTTGATAAAATACCATAAAAATAGTCATAGTGAGTCAATCTTAAAAGATAGACGTATACTGTCTCAGATACTCTCAGATCATTTAAAGAGAAATAACTCTTTGATACATTCTTTTTGGGTAACTTCAACCGTTTACGCAGTTCACACAACGGAAGCCTTAAAATATGAATAATTATACCCGTTTTTGCATCATTTTTCGCTGATTCTTTGCTCCTATTAGTTGCAGCGTGATGATATATAGCCTATAACCTTCCTCAATAAATGGACTATCCAACACAAAAAGATTTTTTCAATTTGATTTAGCAGTTCCTGAGATCCTAGCGTTCAAACAAACAACCTCTTCAGCTTTATAATATTAGTATAGATGTATGGATCAATTCTAAAACTAGATAGCAGGAGGTTCGGAATCATCAGTTTCTCAGCAATGTTAGGAAGTTTGTGAGGTATAGATTATTTTCGAAGGAATGATTGGTAAGAGGTTTACCACTTATCCGTCTCGTACGACATACGCAGGGAGTAGGTTAGTGCTGTTCAAAGCCGATAACACACAGTATCGAGGTACATAAACATACGAAGATGAGCCGTTTACAAATAATTGATTGTCAAAGTTTTGGAGTTTGCATCGAATGCAGTTATATTAATGCAGTTAGCTAGCTAGCTTGCATACCCGTCGATTGATATGAAACTTTTAACTAAAATGTTTATGTATGTTGAGCTTTTTAAATGGTTTATTATCATCATCAGCCAATAGACGTCCACTGCTGGACTCTACTGAGTGGTTAATTTATAATGGTTGTTAACGGTGAGCGAAAACATCGTGAGGAAACCCATGTGGGTTTGGCCATATGGCCGAGTTGTACTTAGCCATGTGATAGTGGATTAGTACAAAATGGCGATAGGCATGCCCCCTATTACGTGAGTACACTGTGTTAACAAAACGTCGGTCCCTACTTTGGACACTTGTGGCGCTGTCACGTTGTTCATAGGTATTGATACCTCTGCCTACCCCTTCAGGGATAAACGGCGTGAACGTTTATGTTTTTACGTTTATGTTATTTAATGCTAAAGTTTATTTAAACGGCTAAGCACTCAATTAACTGCAGCTGGTTTAACTAGATAACTACGACTTATATCATTCAGAAAAGTGAATTCTATCAGGGCTACACTTGATATGCCAAACAATAGGTGCGACACATTATTTTTTTCACAGGTACATACAGGAAAAGAGAAGGTAGAGTTTTACATATATAGAGAAAACAGAAATGAGCGGAGCCAGGAGTTTAAAAGCAGCTGATCCAAATGAAAAATCTACAATATTCATTGTTAAAAAATTCTGAGTTTCAATAACGTATTTTATTAATATTAAACTAAAGAGCCAACATGATTTTAGAGTTACAGACAATTCCTAGGTACGCTGTTCCTAGGCAAATGTGCATTAAATAATGTTTGACTCTTACTTTATTCATTTCTGAAATAACCCCATAAATGTTATGTGAAAAATGTCTAGGATACAATTCCTGAAATTAATAAAGTTTTGGTAATATTTATATGTTGTTTATTTTCATATTTAGTTACATTACCACTGAAGAAAGAAAAATAGAACAGATTAATATAATATAAAGTTCATGGCAGTTCAGGATCCAGCCAAGTATGAACATCACGTGACAGCAGTCAGCCGCTGACTCGACGACAGATTAATGTCATTGCGTCCTCCCTGTTTGGATGCTGCGTTCTGTGGGTTTGTCGCAAATTACTTACTGATTGATTTCGTTGTAAATGGCATGGGATTATTTTTTTTACGTTTATTGTGTATGTTGTCGCAGGGATTGGTAGATTTGAGGGTAGCATTTTTTTTCTTGTTATGAAACATGCCTGATGTAAGTAGTAAGAAGGGTAGTACAATTGTAGCATGTGTGACACAAACTATATTTAATGATTTAAAAAATACTTTGTGTTCGCGTGTACAGTGTAACAAGCTGTAGAAATGATATATTATTTTAATTTTGTATTAGTCAAGAATGTTCAATTTCCGCACGTTATAAAGGTTTTTTAACGCCGTCTGATTTAATTATACTGAAGTCACATTTACCTTACCTTACTTCCACCTTAGCACATAAAAGGAAAAGTTGATATTACTTGAAAATTTATAGACTGTCGTCATCGACCAACGGTCGGTGTCGATAAATATTGAAAGTTTTATTGACAATTAAAGTTTTAGATGGCGACCGATTCAGGTCAGATCCGACTTTCAGATTAAAATTGACAAAGCTTTTTCTTCCTCTTTTAGTAGTAGTAGTAGTATGAATAGAATCTAAAGTGTTTCTTTTAAATGCACACGCACGGAATATAAGAGTTGTACTTGGGTTAAAAATAATTATAATAGTATTATGAAGTATGAAAATGCTGCTGTGTAGTGTCGACTTAGAATAGCACTACTCCATTTCTTCCGGTGTGTGTACGTAAGAGGCGACTAACGGTATTGGGGCTTTGAAGGTATTTTTGGGCGATGCGGTTGGAGACCCATCTCCAACAACCTTCATTTAACCATCTTTTCCCCACTCAAATTTCCAAAAGTGGCTGAGGAATTTCCAATTCCTTAGCTCTGGCTACCCCTTCTAGGGATCTATAGCCATAAACAATAATTACAAAACGGCAATAGGCCTGCCCCCTATCACGTGAGTACACTGTCCATGCAAAACGTGGGTACTCTGAACACCAGGTGACAAAGTCACGTGATGTTCAGAAGTATTAGTACCTCTGCCAACCCCTTCGGGGATATTCGGCGTGAACGTTTATGTTATGTTATGTAATGTTGGTATGAATGTAGATTATACACCTGGCCAACATATAGGATATCATTTATCCCGGATTTCGCAAGGGTTACATAAAAAAAACATAACTTTTATATAGCTCCCCATATTTACACCATTCATTTTTTCATATACTTTACATTTACATTATTACATAGTACTGTACAATAATTAAAGAAATAATAAAAGGGCATGTACGAGAAGATTGATGGATGTAAATTAAGCTAGAGAGGTAGCCAAGGATTGTACAAAGAGTGATCAATAGTCTGTGCCAACCCCAATGGAAACTAATAACGTCAGATCATACTTGTATTTTATAACATAGTCTAAAATAAAAACACAATTTCCATTCGCATAACACCAAAGATGTGAAAAACGAGCCGAATTGTTCAATCATGCAGTAATATCTTGTTAACTAATGTCTAATCTGAGGTATTCTCTCGAGGCTCTAAATTGTAATTGTAATATTATTAAAGCAGCAACAGGGTATTTCAGTGAAATTGCTAGTGTGTTAAGGATTCAATTTATTAAAAGATGTCATAATGATTTTAGTTACATTTAGAATATACACATTCTTCCGGTGGGTGTACGTAAGAGGTGACTAACGGTATTGGGGCTTTTAAAGGATTTTTGGGCGATGCGGTTGGAGACCCATCACCAACAACCTTTATTTCACCATCTTTTCCCCACTCAACTTCGAAAAGTCGCAGAGGAGTTTTTAATTCCCTAGCTCTGGCTATCCCTTCTAGGGATATATAGCCGTGAGTATATGCAAGTATTTATGTTTGTTAGAATACATACATACATACATATATTCACGGCTGTAATTCCCTTGAAGGGGTAGCCAGAACCAAGGAATTATAAATTCCTCAGCCACTTTTGGAATTGCGTGGGGAAAAGATGGTGAAGTGAAGGTCTCCAACCGCATCGCCCAAAAATCCCTTAAAAGCCCCAATACCGTTAGTCGCCTCTTACGATCACCCACGGGTAGAAATGGGGTAGTGTTATTCTGAGCCGACACTACACGGCACGGTATGTTAGAATATAAGTTACTAATAGCTACAAGAGAGTGGTGCTCTTCCTAGTGTTCATTGCAATTCTTAAAAAACACTTAATATTATCTTTAATTGTTTAATCCTCCTATCAAATGTAAAGGTAACAAAAACAGGCTCGCAACAATAAATCGACAACTTTATGCACCAATGTTGTAAGTTAAAATTTAGTGTAATAAAAGACACAGATAAAATTCCTAAATGCTCTTTTTATAAACATAAAAGTCAAGTTATTTCGTTAAATAATCAAAAGTTCCAAATACTAGACTGTTCCAAGTACTGGTACTGGCAATAAAAGGTCAAAAGTCATTTAAACGCGCCCGCCCAGCGCCGCCACTCTCTTATAAATAAAACTTCACAGGTAAACTCTGTTGTTATTTCACGAACCAAAATCGAGTTGGTTGAAAGTTTTGCTTTGGTTATAATGTTTAAATTAGTGCAAATAACTTATGTTTCATGAAATAGTGCAGAATTTCATTTTAATTAAACAAAACATCGCTTTGACTCCGAATGCTATAATAAAGGGAAGTCAGAAATACTTTCGTACGTATATTATTCAGAATTATCTTTCACAAATAGTAACATCACAGAAATATTTGACTATATCCACATAAGTCAGTCAGTCAGTGCAAAAGCTGGTCAGAGATGACTAACTGTATAATAATTCATGTATTTCCATGGCTGTTATTCGAGTCCAATTAAATATTTCGGCTCTTGAGTTACTGTCGGGAGTAAAATATCTCAAATCTGTCGATAGGAAAAAAAACATCAAAAATGTTTTTTTGTGAACGGGAGCAGCACTTGTGCGTCTGCTCCACGTCCACGAAGTTGATCCACCTCGTAGGAGCCTCTCAGATGATGGTTGGAGAAAATAATAACAGATCTATGTTGACTTCGATTTATTACTTCTAGGCACTGTTACAGCTGTATTACAATGAACCTTAACTTTGCAGATTCTGCTTTATACAATTCTAATGTCTACTGTGTCTTCTGAGTTGTTTCGTAGTTGTAGATGAGAAAAAAGGGATGAAAATGAGCCGGTGTCGGCCTTTTATAGTGTACAGATCCACAATCTTTTCTTGGCCGGTAAGGGCTGTCGCTGTCATCGATATTAGTATTGCCAGCAAATAAAAAATAACCATTATAAGGGAAATAACTTTACATCATACAGGCTAATTTATTTATGTATTGAAATGTCTTAATAAAACAAGTTATATAATATTCATTTAATTAATAACTAGTTGCTGTGTAGTGTCGGCTTAAAATAGCACTACCCCATTTCTGCCGGTGGGTGTACGTAAGAGGCGACTAACGGTATTGGGGCTTTTAAGAGGTTTTGGGGCGAAGCGGTTGGAGACCCATTAACAATAAACTTTATTTTACCATCTTTACCCCACTCAACTTTCCGAAAGTGGCTGAGGAGTTTCTAGTTCCTTAGCTCGGGCTACCCCTTCTAGGGATTTACAGCCTTGAGTATATGTATGTATGTATGTAATAGCTATTATAGTAAGTAAACAAGTTCGTTTTAATGTAAGCTAATTATATTTATTTATTTTTGCCCTTGTCTGGTATGTCTACCCGAATGACTGTGCATCCTAAATTTGATGATCTTACCTCCCAAATGTTGTCTGGAAGCTTTTAGCGATAACACTGCCAATTGTACTTTTCTGCAAGCTGTTTCATTATTTTATACTCAAGGATTTGTTATTTGTGACACTCAGAGTTAATAAGTGGGTAACTACTTAAAATCATTTTTTTAATCCTGTAAATTAGAGGCTTACCTTGTCGTGTACTGTCTTTTACATTTCATATTCACACATAGATCCCCCAAAAAGGTGGCACAGAAAAAAATAATTCTAAACATCAGATATCGTTTGGGTCATTCATTTTGCTGGGTCAGTGAATTTATGGGCACTTTTTTATTGCTGTTAACAACCTTGTTACATATAACATAACATGACATAAACGTTTACGCCGAATACCCCCGAAGGGATTTGGCAGAGGTACTAATACTTTTGAACATCACGTTACTTTGTCACCTGGTGTTCAGAGTACCCACGCTTTGCATGAACAGTATACTCACGTGATAGGGGGCAGGACTATCGCCGTTTTCCACGAATACACTGTCACACGACTAACTACAACTCAGCCATGTGGGTTTCCTCACCGTTAACAACCGTGATAAATTAACCACACATATGACTTTAGAAAAGACAAATTGGTGTAGGCCCGATTCGGGATTTGAAGACTAGTGAGTCGCTTGCACCTTAACCGGTGTTCTACCCATTAAGCTATCACGTCGTATTTGCCTTGTATTTTTATATATATGTCAGACAGTTATGACTTAAGAAATGACACATTGGTACATCCCCGCATTAGGATTAGAACCCACGCATCAGTGTATACGAAGTGAAATCTTATTCAGGAGCATTTCCCAACTTCCCGTAACCCGCACCGCATGACTATCGATGCGCGCACAACTTTTCGGACGGTGTTAGCCTACTTAGATAAAATTTAACAATATAAATAATAATTTTCATGAATTTTTATATTGAATACTGGAAATAAAAGCGTTTATCAATAAGCAAAGATACATCATAAAAATAATTGTTTTTGAAAAAAAGTTTCCACTACAAAAAAATATTAATGAAAGTGATAATTTATTATATACGTAGGTCACCCTATAATTTTTATTTAGTTAAGAACTAACTGACAATGACAGGCCGAAATTTCAAAATGGCGACAGTAGTACCAGAGTCGCCGCCGGCCAAGTTATGATTGTGGATCTGTAGTTGACATTTTGGCATGATAGTCAAATCTGCTCTCTTGAAGTGACGCGTCTCTGGCTTCTCCATGTTTTCAGCCAGTGTCAACGTGCTTCTATTGAAACGCTTCAACATTTTGTTTAACACAAAGATATAAGATTGCAGATAATATTATGATGATAACTATTTTGTTTCACTTAACAATCGAAGCTTTTAAGAAAATATCAAAATATTCTTACAATAATTCTAAGAACATAACCTACATTATTCTCAAATCATCAAGAAACTATTACCATTACCGAACTAAGCAAAACCAACTGCAAAAAAACTATTGTAGCAATCTCAAACCATACTACACTTTACTGCTTTTTTACGTTCGCGCTTATACGTAACGCTCCATGAAGGTGGGATGTCCCTAATAAAATCGGTATGCTCGTAAATCAAACTTGGCATACAAAGTCTATCTATTGTCTTTACGTTGCCGGAACTACAAGTATGTCTCTCTGGAGACTGTCTCACACACAACCACTCAGGCTTTGCATCGATTTATGTGGGTTTTCTCAAGGGTTTCTTGAAATATTAATGGATATCTGTAAATTTACTTATGTTTACTAAAGGATGATTTAATGCCCATTGATGTGCGTTGGATATTGTTGTATGTTTGAGGAATCATAATATATGATTCCTCGTCTTAATAATAACTTTAAATAACTTATAATCTAAAATTAATAACTTATGAGTTATTAATACGAGAGTATCCTTCATTTTGATTTCGATATTTGGTAACATTAATTCACGATGCGTCATCAGTCACATCGCTTAAAAAATATTTAAACTTCTTAAACCCACAAGACACCTCTTGTAACAACCGTAAAAAACAAAGGGATTAATGGTATTCCAATCCGAAATATTTTTATTAAACTATTTTAACACCAAGAAATAGCAAAAGTTTAGTCATATTTGCACAATTTGTAACTGGAATGTTCCCACGATAACGCCAATCGAACGATATTTCATCGAGCTAGCCTGATTTATATTGAAACCACAATTCTTCCACACCAACTTTAAATGTTCTTTGCTCTCATACCTCGGCCACAGTTTTAAATTTTTCACTGAAAAAATTGTGTAGTTTAAGGTATAAAAAAACATGTTTTTCGATTATAGTTAAAAGCCACTTTTAATGAGCAATAGGGATAAAATGATTTCTGAATGGTATGTCTTATCTTTCCGGAACTAGAAAAGCTTTTATCATTAATGTGATTTCCCTTGATCCAATTATTTTTGCTCAAATACTAGGGGGCTAAAGCATGTCTAAAATATCAGTTCCGTAGCAAAATGTTCTAAAGCATAATATTGTAAATAGTAGAGAGTGAAGGCCGCTCATTATTACATTACCGCGCGGTTTTCGCTGTACAAGAGGTAACTTTACAAATTTAACACTTTCCAGCTATTTCAGAATTTTTGGAGTTAGCACCGAGCGAGTTACGAGCTGGTTGCACTCAGCGCGGTGATTGATATGAAACTTTTAACTGGAATATGTATGTATGTTCAGTTGTTATAAGTGGTTTAATTTAAATGAATCTCATTGTTTTATAAATGTATTATGATTTGCTTTTATTAAGTTAAATGTACATAAATAAGCATATATTTTCATTGTCAATTACCGCGTAGTGCCGGCTTAGAACGTTACTGTTATTTCGGATATAAAGGAAACGCGTGTTAACAGTTACAGCTATTTATTCTGACTGACTAATTCAAAAGTAGTACAATTATTGTTCCACCCACATACAATTATTCCTAATACTAACATCCCTCCCCCTATATTTTTGAAGTAGTAACATATACATTTGTCACACTAACATATTATTTTAAAAATGGTCTATAGTCTATAGGCTTACGCGGTCTCATGTTTCTATTTGTGTTAATGGTAGTTGTAGGGGAGGCAGATTCAGTAGGTAGCAATGGAGGAGAAGGTTCCGCCTGGATTTCTATTGCCGGTTCCTGGTCTTGGCAGTCTTGCCAACTCTCTGGTTCTGGATCCGGTGATGCTGGGTCTGTCCTGTCTTCCACTGAGGCAGCGGCGAGTGGAGCTTCACCCGACGAGGTCACATTCGAGTTTGGTTGCTGGCACTCATCCGAGACTTGGGAAGGATGGACTAGGGTTGCAGTACCAACACGGAAAGTCGGTAATTGACCAGTTTCTGGAGCACTCCGTTTTTTAGACGATGATGCCACCGCTGTTTGATACTGCCCAGTGATTAACTTTTCATCTACCATTCTTTCCCCTTTTAATTTAATTATTTGGTTTTTATGCCGTTTAACAGTCAAACCATTATCTTCTAATAAAACCAAATAAGTTGATCTACCAATTTTTTTCTTTATCACTCCCTTTGACCACTTTTGTTTTTGATTGTGCATAGTTCTTATATTTACTATTTCATTAATTACAAATTCTACATTTCGATTACCTCTGTAATATTTAGCCTGTGAAAACTGATTTGACTCGACATTACTCAACAGTGTTTGATCGGTAGGCGACGGTGGTATGGGTTTTAAAAAATCTAACCGACACCTAAGCTTCCTACCAAAAAGAACCTCCGCTGGTGATTTTTTTGTACATGAATGTTCAGAGTTCCGATAATTAAATAAAAATTCGTTAAGTTTTATACTTACATTATCATTATTGGACAAAAAGATTCCACTCAATGCTTTTTTGACTATCTTTACATAGCTCTCGGCCTGCCCATTACTAGCGGGATTATATACTGGAGATGTTAAATGAGTTATTCCATTACTTTTACAAAATTGCTCAAACTGAGATGAAACAAAAGATGTGCCATTGTCAGTACAAATAGTATTGATTAGACCAAATCTAGCCATAAGATCACATAACTTTTGTATGACCACTTTTGACCCGTAACCTGTACTTACGTCGTATACTTCAACCCATTTAGAATACGCGTCTACAAATATTAAAAACATTTTATTGTTAAATGGCCCTAGAAAGTCCGCATGAACTCGGTACCACGGTTCCGGCGGGGGCGGCCACGAGGTGAGCGGCGCGCGGGCGGGCGCGGGCCGCAGCTGCGTGCACACCGCGCAGTCGGCCAGCGCGCGCTCCAGCTCTGCGCACATGCCCGGCCACCAGAACCTGGCGCGGGCGTCCGCCTTCATTTTCACAATACCAATGTGTCCATTATGTATTTCCTCAAATATATAATGACGTAAGGAATTCGGAATGACCAGTCTTGAACCTCGCATTAAACAACCTTTTTCAATGGCCAACTCAGATTTACACAATAAATATGGTTGAATGTCTCTATCCCGATTATTCTTAGGCCAACCGCACATAATATACTGGTACACTTGTGATAAAATCTTATCCGAATGAGAGTATTTAGAAATTTCAACCAATGTTAACAAAGGATGCCTTGGTTCATATACAAAATTAACGTAACACGCGTCATCTAAATCCTGATCACAATTGTTCGGTGACAAAACCAATCCACCACTCGACTTCTTATCGTTCTCAACATTTTGAACCATAGAACGACTAAGAAAGTCGGCACTATTTGATGCGCTGTTTACATATTCAATGTTGTAATTATAAGCTCCCAAAAATAAAGCATATCTTTGAAGTCTATTAGCAGTCACCTCCGGAATACCTTTTTGAGGATGGAAAATCGACAGCAAAGGTTTGTGATCCGTTTTAAGAATAAAAGGATTTGCTCTCCCATATAAATATTGGTGAAATTTCCTGACCCCAAAAATTATAGCTGTTGCTTCTTTCTGAATTTGGCTATAATTTTTTTCAGCCGCATTCAGTGACCTTGATGCGTAAGAAACCGGCTGTTCGATTCCGTTTTCACCAATTTGCGAAAGAACTGCCCCTAAACCCCATGGTGACGCGTCTACCGTTAAAATTATTTTTGTATCTGGATTAAAGTGAGCTAGAGTTTTTTCTGAAGATAGATCGGATTTTATTAAGTTAAAAGAATGTTCGTGTTCTTTATTCCAGTGCCACTTTGTGTTTTTCTGGAGTAATTCGTGAAGTGGAGCTAAAATGGATGATGCATTTTTTATAAAAACTCTGTAATAATTAACTAATCCTAAAAATGATTTTAATTCCGATACATTTTGAGGTCTTTTAGCATTCACGATAGCAGCTACTTTTTCAGGACACTTATGTAACCCATTTTTATCTATTATATAACCTAAGTACGTAACAGATTCTTGAAAGAAACTACATTTTTCCTTTTTGAGTACCAACCCCGCTTTTTCTAACCTTCTGAAAACTTCATTTAACCTATCCAGATGTTCTTTTTCTGTTTTTCCGGTTATCAAGATATCGTCTAAAAACTGCAGGACTCCATCCCGCAGCAATCCCACGGGAATATTGCTGGAAGTGTCATCAGTATCGGGTGCTGTGAGAATATTTGCTAGCGTCCGTTGGAAAATAGCCGGTGCGCTAGACAAACCGAACACTAGTCTCGTATACTTATATAATCCCTTGTGAGTATTTATACAAGTATATTGTTGAGACTCTTCTGCTAATAATACCTGATTGTACGCGCCTGACAGGTCCAATTTTGTAAATTTAACCCCATCATGTAATTTTGAAAACAATTCTTCTATACGAGGTAACGGATATTTGTCAACGAACAATTGCTTATTAATAGAAACTGAATAATCGGCACAGAGACGTATTTTCCCATCTTTCCTAAACACGGGCACCACAGGACTAGCGTATTGAGAGAACGACACAGGTTTTATAATCCCTAACCCCTCTAATCTGTCGATTTCCTCATCCAACTTGGGCCTTAGCGAGAACGGAACAGGCCGGGCTTTGCAATAAATGGGAACGGAACCGGGTTTTAAATTTAAATTTACTTTCAAAGCTGAGCAACATCCTAACCTTTCCGAAAATAAGTTCGGAAATTTTACAATAAAATTACTTACTAAGTCAACTGTATGACAATTGTTAATAGAACATATTTGTAAATTAAATTTTGATATAAAATCTCTTCCCAGTAATGGTGGCCCACCATTTTTCACAATGTAAACATCAATATTCTCCGTTTTAAACTTATAACAAAACGGTAGTATGATCTTTCCTAAAATCTGAATATTACCGCCATTGTAACTTCGCAAAATTTTTGTGCTATTTTGCAGTGGGTACTTTGAAAAATATTTGAAATAAATTGTGTCTGAAATAACTGTAACAGCTGACCCCGTGTCAATTTCAAACTTTAAATTAATGTCATGTACTTTAACCGACTCCTGCATTGGTTCTCCTTGATGGGATCTAATATTAAATAATAATCGCTTACCATCGTCGCCGTCATCCGAACAACACTGTAGGAAATGTTGATTAACCTCACTCATACATTTGTTTTTACAAATACGTTTCATATGCCCCTTTATACCACATTTATTACACACAACGTTTTTATAACGACATTTATTTGCGAAATGACCGTTATAGCCGCACACTGTACACTGAACACCATTACGTATCGACTTTGATTCTTCGCTCGTAGCACTCGAAGTACCAAGATCGCGCGCCGCTACTTTGTGAACTGCGAGCTGCGGGACGCCGTGCTGGGTGGCGGCGGCGGGCTGGCGCGCTCCCTCGCGGGCGCACTGCACGCTCTCAGCTAATTGAAGTGCTTTTTGAAAAGTCAGCTGTTCCAGTGACTCCGCAAATAATTTATCGCGAGCCGGGCCGATTGCTAGTCCAAGCACGAATAGATCTCGAAGATTTTCCTCCAAAGTACTGACAGAGAACGCACAATCTTTAGCTAAACTACGGATCCGCGCTGCCCACGCCGCGAAGGATTCACCGGAACTCTGCACTGCTGAATGAAACCGATGTCGTTCGGCAAAACTACATCGTTTCGTATGAAAGTGTCCGTCCAGCAACTCGACCACTTCCGTATAAGACAGGCTGCCCACTTCTTTAGGTAGGGCTAGATCCCGAATGAGTCTATAAGTAGGTTCCGCTAGACTACTTAGCAAAATAGCTCGTCTCTTCGTCGAAGACTTGTCAACCACGCCGTCAATATCGTTCGCAAGGAACCATTGCTCCAACCGTCCTTTGTATGATTCCCATTCTTGAGACTCATGGTCAAACATACTTAATGAGCCTACTGTAAAAGACATCTTGTAATATAATTTAATACTCGGGAACGACAAGTTCAGACTGCGCCACTGTTATTTCGGATATAAAGGAAACGCGTGTTAACAGTTACAGCTATTTATTCTGACTGACTAATTCAAAAGTAGTACAATTATTGTTCCACCCACATACAATTATTCCTAATACTAACAGTTACAACCCCTTTCTAACCACGGGTGTCGTATGAGGCGATTTAGGGTTTTTGGGCGATGCTGTTGGAGACTCATCACCAAAGATACTTTATTTCTACCATCTTCTCCCCTATCAACTTCAAAAAGTGGTTGGGAAGTTTCTAGCTTTGAAGTTCTGGCTACCCATTTTTGGGATTTATGGCCGTGTGTATATATAATATGTATGGATCAATTCCAAAACTAGATAGCAGGAGGTTCGGAATTATCAGTTTCTCAGCAATTTTAGGAAGATTGTGAGGAATGATTGGTAAGAGGTTTTCCACTTACTCGTCTCGTACGACATACGCAGGGAGTAGGTTAGTGCTGTTCAAAGCCGATAACACACAGTATCGAGGTACATAAACATACGAAGATGAGCCGTTTACAAATAATTGATTGTCAAAGTTTTGGAGTTTGCATCGAATGCAGTTATATTAATGCAGTTAGCTAGCTAGCTTGCATACCCGTCGATTGATATGAAACTTTTAACTAAAATGTTTATGTATGTTGAGCTTTTTAAATGGTTTATTATCATCATCAGCCAATAGACGTCCACTGCTGGACTCTACTGAGTGGTTAATTTATAATGGTTGTTAACGGTGAGCGAAAACATCGTGAGGAAACCCATGTGGGTTTGGCCATGTGGCCGAGTTGTACTTAGCCATGTGATAGTGGGTTCGTACAAAATGGCGATAGGCATGCCCCCTATCACGTGAGTACACTGTATTAACAAAACGTGGGTCCCTACTTTGGACACTTGTGGCGCTGTCACGTTGTTCATAGGTATTGATACCTCTGCCTACCCCTTCAGGGATAAACGGCGTGAACGTTTGTTTTTACGTTTATGTTATTTAATGCTAAAGTTTATTTAAACGGCTGGGCACTCAATTAACTGCAGCTGGTTTACCTAGATGACTACGACTTATATCATTCAGAAAAATTTACTCTAAAAGGGCTACACTTGATATGCCAAACAATAGGTGCGACGGGTGCGACACATTATTTTTTTCACAGGTACATACAGGAAAAGAAAAGGGAGAGTTTCACATATATAGAGAAAACAAAAATGAGTGGAGCAAGGAGTTTAAAAGCAGCTGATCCAAATGAAAAATCTACAATATTCATTGTTAAAAAAATCTGAGTTTCAATAACGTATTTTATTAATATTAAACTAAAGAGCTAACACGATTTTAGAGTTACAGACAATTCCTAGGTACGCTGTTCCTAGGCAAATATGCATTAAATAATGTTTGACTCTTACTTTATTCATTTCTGAAATAACCCCGTAAATGTTATGTGAAAAATGTCTAGGATACAATTCCTGAAATTAATAAATTTTTGGTAATATTTATATGCTGTTTATTTTCATATTTAGTGACATTAACACTGAAGAAAGAAAAATAGTACAGATTAATATAATAATAAATAAAGAATAAATAAAGGAAAGAAAAATTTCGACACAGGCGGGATTCGAACCCGCGACCTCGGGTATACGCCCCCGTCGCTCTTGCCAATTGAGCTACCGTGTCAATGGCTGCCAGCGCGAAATTCTTCTATCCTTTATTTCTTTTTTTCTTTTTTTTTTCTTTCCTTTATTTATTCTTTATTTATTAGTAATAATCCCCACATGAGGTTTTCATGAACAAAAAGATTTAAATTATGTGATAGTTAGGCGTTTTCAACATTTGCATTCTATCTGAAAAGATAGACAAGTGGCCTTCCGAATTAATAAAAAATTCGGAGGTAGGAAACGCAAACACTACTAAAACGTGTAAATAAAATAAAGGATAGAAGAATTTCGCGCTGGAAGCCATTGACACGGTAGCTCAATTGGCAAGAGCGACGGGGGGCGTATACCCGAGGTCGCGGCTTCGAATCCCGCCTGTGTCGAAATTTTTCTTACCTTTATTTATTCTTTATTTATTAGTTATAATCCCCCCATGAGGTTTTAATGAACAAAAAGATTTAAATTATGTGATAGTTAGGCGTTTTCAACATTTGCATTCTATCTGAAAAGATAGACAAGTGGCCTTCCGAATTAGTAAAAAATTCGGGGGTAGGAAACGCAAACACTACTAAAACGTGTAAATGAAATAAAGGATAGAAGAATTTTGCGCTGGCAGCCATTGACACGGTAGCTCAATTGGCAAGAGCGACGGGGGCGTATACCCAAGGTCGCGGGTTCGAATCCCGCCTGTGTCGAAATTTTTTCTTTTCTTTATTTATTAGTAATAATCCCCACATGAGGTTTTCATGAACAAAAAGATTTAAATTATGTGATAGGCGTTTTCAACATTTGCATTCTATCTGAAAAGATAGACAAGTGGCCTTCCGAATTAGTAAAAAATTCGGAGGTAGGAAACGCAAACACTACTAAAACGTACATACATATACTCACGCCATTAGTTCCCATTGGGGTAGGCAGAGACTATTGATCGCCACTTCGCACGATCCTGACAAACCTCACTAGCTTCGTTTACATCCATCAATCTTTTCATACATGCTCTTTTATTCTTCATACTTCGGACGCCAGCCTTTTTGAGCACACTCTCAATTTGGTCCAAGTGTGTTCTCCGTGGTCGTCCTCTACTAACATTACCATCCACACTAGCTCTATAGATCCCTTTTACCAATTTTCTATCATCCATCCTCTCTATGTGCCCAAACCATCTCAACATTCCTTTTTCCATCTTTCTTACAATATCATCTTTCACACCACACTTTTCACGAATAACACTATTTCTCACTCGGTCACATAATCTAACATTACAAATTTTTCTGAGGGACCTCATCTCTACTGCATTCACTCTGCTCTCATGCTTCTTCTGCCACACCCAACATTCGCCTCCATAAATAAGCGTAGGAACAAGAACAGCATCATGCACAGCCATTCGGGCCTTTTCAGACACCGATTGACAGGTCATTAGGCTATTCATTGCTCCATTTACCGCATTACCCTTTTTCACTCTTCTCTTAATATCTTCATCACATTTTCCATCCCTTGTAAACAAACTTCCCAGATATACAAACTCCTTCACCTGTTCCACATCCTTACCATCAATCGCAATCACGCATTCTGTCACATCTTCCTGTCTCTCAAAAACCATCGTTTTGGTCTTATCCACATTCACCCTCATTCCCTTTCTTACAAAAGACTCACATGCAATATTCATCATTTCTTGCAACTCTTCTGCCGACGATGCAAGTAGCACTTGATCGTCAGCATACAAGAGGCATTTAATGATGAATCCACTCATTCTTAGTCCATAATCACTTTCACGCAACTCTGTCAAACAGTCATCCATGAA
The DNA here is from genome assembly GCA_963576735.1 of Bedellia somnulentella. Taxonomy (NCBI): domain Eukaryota; kingdom Metazoa; phylum Arthropoda; class Insecta; order Lepidoptera; family Bedelliidae; genus Bedellia; species Bedellia somnulentella. The sequence goes on from OY755178.1 coordinate 6,979,607, forward strand.
CAAATTGAAGAGCCACGGAGAAGCTACACATCCCTGTCGGACACCCCTAGAGATTCCGAACCAGTCAGTGTTTTCCCCTGAACTACTGAAACGTGTAAAACAAATAAAGGATAGAAGAATTTCGCGCTGGCAGCCATTGACACGGTAGCTCAATTGGCAAGAGCGACGGGGGCGTAAACCCGAGGTCGCGGGTTCGAATCCCGCCTGTGTCGAAATTTTTCTTTCCTTTATTTATTTTTTATTTATTAGTAATAATCCCCACATGAGGTTTTCATGAACAAAAAGATTTAAATTATATTAATATAATATTATTCACTAATAAGACAACCGTGATAGCCCAGTGGGTAGAACACTCGGTTATCGTGTAAACGACTAGTGTTCAAATCCTGGGTCGGGCCTACACCAATTTATCTTTTCTAAAGACATATGTGTGGTTAATTTATCATGGTTGTTAACGGTGAGGGAAAACATCGTGAGGAAACCCACATGGCTGAGTTGTACTTAGTCATGTGACATTGTATTCGTACAAAACGGCGATAGGCCTGCCCCCTATCACGTGAGTACACTCTCCATGCAAAACGTGGGTACTCTGAACACCAGGTGACAAAGTCACGTGATGTTCAGAAGTATTAGTACCTCTGCCAACCCCTTCGGGGATATTCGACGTGAACGTTTATGTTATGTTTATGTTATGTATTCACTAATCTAAAATAAATATTTTATATATGTCTTACATTAAACAATTGACTCATTAAAGTTCATGGCAGTTCAGGAGCCAGCCAAATGTGAACATCACGTGACAGCAGTCAGCCGCTGATTCGATGACAGATTAACCTTCCAACGGTCGCACCATTACGCCAAACTTAAGCAGTCGCGCGCGGTCTGCGATTCCGCAATTTTACGTGTCTAGTTTAAGAAAAAGGATAAAATATTCATGAATTTGAGTAGCATATGATGTAAAGACATCTATTAACTGCATATCTAGTAATAAAAAAAGCATAAGTTCTTCTTTTTTTTTTTTTATTTGAATACAATAATTAAAAGGCCTTCATAGACTCAAATTTTTAGCATAAAACATTATTTAACTTTTTTAAATCAATAAAATATAAAACAAAATGATATTTTCTTTTTCAATGTTAATTATTATAACTACACTTTAATTATAACATAGGTCAATCAACATTATCGTCAATTATACAATGTAATAGGAACTTTAAAATCACATTATTTTTTTTAATACTTTTTTTATGACACATTCTAGATATTTATATTGAATCCAATAAAACAAAATCTATCAACTATTTAGGCGTAGTACAATAATCTAATCATCGCTAGTATCCTTAATATAATCTTTTAGAAATGCACATTCTTGACATTGGCACATTGGATTCAACTAAATTCCTTTGAATTTTTCGTAACACAAAAAGTCGCGCGCGGAATCTGGGACCGCAAACACAAATACATACGCACATGCACCCTTGCAGCAAATGCCACAGGCCACAGGGCTACTAAGGGGTCACCTCACCCCCCCCCCCCGAGGATATCATGAAAGCGCGATCGTCTATTGTTTATAGTTTAAGTAATAATACTAAAATTATTTCGCTGCGGACTCACAGACCGCGCGCGACCGCTGGAAGGTTAATGTCATTGCGTCCTCCCTGTTTGGATGCTGCGTTCTGTGGGTTTGTCGCAATTACTTACTGATTGATTTCGTTGTTAATGGCATGGGATTATTTTTTTTACGTTTATTGTGTATGTTGTCGCAGGGATTGGTAGATTTGAGGGTAACATTTTTTTTCTTGTTATGGAGCATGTCTGATGTAAGTATTACTTACTAAGGGTAGTACAATTGTAAAATGTGTGACACAAACTATATTTTATGATTTAAAAAATACTTTGTGTTCGCGTGTACAGTGTAACAAACTGTAGAAATGTTATATTATTTTAATTTTACATTAGTCAAGAATGTTCCATTTCCGGACGTTATAAAGGTTTTTAACGCCGTCTGATTTAATTATACTGAAGTCACATTTACCTTACCTTACTTTCACCTTAGCATTTAAAAGGAAAAGTTGATATTACTTAAAAATTTATAGACTGTCGTCATCGACCAAAGGTCGGTGTCGAAAAATATTGAAAGTTTTATCGACAATTAAAGTTAAAGTTTAGATGGCGACCGATTCAGGTCAGATCCGACTTTCAGATTAAAATTGACAAACCTTTTTCTTCCTCTTTTCATCAATAATGCTGACTGTAGTATGAATAGAATCTAAAGTGTTTCTTTTAAATGCAGACGCACCGAATATAAGAGTTGTACTTGGGTTAAAAATAATTATAATAGTATTATGAAGTATGAAAATGCTGCTGTGTAGTGTCGACTTAGAATAGCACTACTCCATTTCTTCCGGTGTGTGTACGTAAGAGGCGACTAACGGTATTGGGGCTTTGAAGGTATTTTTGGGCGATGCGGTTGGAGACCCATCTCCAAAAACCTTCATTTAACCATCTTTTCCCCACTCAAATTTCCAAAAGTGGCTGAGGAATTTCCAATTCCTTAGCTCTGGCTACCCCTTCTAGGGATCTATAGCCGTGAGTAATATGTATGTGAAGTATGAAAATAATTCAATTTTTAAATGTGAACTATTGGAATAAATCATTGACATAATTTACTCTAACAGGAATCAAGATATTTACGTAAATAAATATTTTTAGATTATTAATATCTTCGTAAAACATTCCTGAAACATATTTTTCATTTGACCTCTATCAGCCATTTCGTAAACACGATATTTCTACTGATTGTCATAGGGTATTGAATTTATGTTATTGAAATACGATAAATACCATAATATTGAAACACTAATCCGATAAATAAAAAAACGATGATGACAACGTTATTTCTAATAAATAATTATTTGCTCTAATACCTAGACAAAGAAGACAACAATTAAAGCAAAAGAGTTTTCTTTATGATGCGAAGAAGTGAATTCAAATCCTTTAAGGCGCCGTTGGTTCAGCGAAAAATATCATCTGAGGGGGTGCTGCCCCCGCGGGCGCGGGGAAGCGCCTACGCGCCGATCGAGCGGCCGTCTCCCCGACGCGACGCCGCGTGCGCGCGTTTTAAAAACATACAGTAGGGTAAGCAATACAGTTATTGTCAACTCGACAGTTTTAGCCACTCGCAAATATTTTCTATGGTATGGGTTCGGACATTTGTTTATGATTATTTACATTTTCTTTCTAAAATATTTACGATTGGTTATATTATAACAGTCAGAGTGACGAAAACTGTATCGCTTACCCTAGGTTATCAATTTCAAAAATAGTTTCTACCATGGCCGTTTACAATATAAAATGTAATGATACGATAGATTTGTCTACCCCTGTCAGCTTATACAAAATTATTACAGTGATAATTTCATAACTTGTGTCGTGTTGTGTCGGCTTAGAATAACACTACCCCATTTCTACCCGTGATCGTAAGAGGCGACTAAGGGTATAGGGGCTTTTTAAGTGATTTTTGGGCGATGTGGTTGGAGAACCGTCATCGAAATCATATATTATTACCATCTTTTCCCAAATCAACTTCTAAAAGTGGCTAGGAATTTCTCATTCCAAAGCTCTGGCTATCCCGTTAAGGGATTTATAGCCGTTAGTATATGTATGTATATAATTTTCAGTTTACACCTGTAACTATTTAATATTATTAATTGAAATTAGAAGTTACTTTAACGGTTTCGTTCTTTTTCCCATTCCTAATAAATTAAACAATAAAATATAAAAATGAGTGCAATCTATGAATTGAATGAATTCTTTTATATTTGCTAATGCTAACCGTACGCACGGTCACTCTCACGCCTACATTGACGCGCATCGTATACAGATAGGTCACTCGCACACTAACGGCGCCGCACGCGCGTAAATTGTAAGATCTGTAACACAAGGCGCGTGCGACATAGGTCCATCCTCTAAAGCAGCTCGCTGAGCACTGAGCGGGCGGCAGGCGGCGCTCGGGCACGAGTAGGACTGCGAATATCGATGTTTTTAAAATATTTGTTTTATTGAATTTATTAAAAAGGAAAACTAATCGCCAATTATTATTAGAAATACAAATGCTCAAATTATGATGCAAGTTATATGTAAGTAGGTAAAATAAATAAAATATAAAACCATTTTAAAGAGTGTATTTAGAGGTATGTTGGCAATTATTTTCTATCGAGCGAAAATGTATTAATCATGTTTCGAATCGCCAATTTCACAGCAGAAACGCCTTAAGATTTTAATGTATTTTTTTCAAAGCCATATTGTTATAAACATACGCATTATAATGTTTCAAAAACTCTGTTCGCTGGACTAACGGCACCTTAATAGAACATATTCGCGTACAAAAGTTTCTTAAAACAAAAAGCTCAACCCATACACGTCAACTGGTACCTAAACAAGTGCGTATATTTTTGTGACACATCAATTACCCGCCGCTTAATTTGCTTCCATGAAACATAATTCGAATAAACCTAAAATTGTGTTTCTCAAACTCTGCGTCATTCGGCTCTTTATATCGGACGATCATGAAACGTTTAGCTGTCATTTATTCTAAACATGTTTTAAACTTCCAGTTGGCCTGTATTTTTAGACCCAATTAATGAATTTTTGGATAAGCGTATTTCAAATTTACTGAATCCGTATATTTAGGATTTTGAACGTTTGTTTTTCAATAGTAGTAAACGTGTATGTTATGAGCCGGATGTTTATGTTCATTTGTGTGTGGTTTAGTAAATGTTTTATCGTTTATAAGTTTTCAACACACTTGCATATTACCTTACTGATTACCCTTACTCTGTTTGTTCCTCATGGCTCATAATGCGACTTCTATTCCACAGTTCGAAGTGCTATTTTTCTGAATAACTTTTATTTACATATAAGTATAACTGCCTCCGTGATCTCCTGGTTAGGCGCTTGGCTTCAAATGCAGAGGAATTGAGTTCGATCCCCGGTGGGTAATTTTACAATTTTCATTTGTAAGATTAACCCAGTTTGGAAGGATAATGCAAGCTTGAATCACCTGATTATCCGAAAATTAAGATGATGCTGTGCTTCGGAGGGCACGTTACGCCGTTGGCCCAGCTACTATCACGGTAGTAGTCGTTAGACTGCCAACCCATCCTTGGTTAGCGTCATGGACTAAGGCCAAATCACCCTATACAGGGAAGGCTCAAGCCACTCGGTGGGGACATATATGGGCTGCGCGGAACATAACATGTTTAATAATGTGCAATAACCCATTAGCTGTTTTCTTAATCATAAATCCATTTTCTATAAATTAATCACTAAATGAACAGATGCTTACGAGTCGTAGGTCTCGAGTTCTCTTCCCGGGGCTAGGAGTTTTACTCACAAATTCTGGTTGTGTGCTTATCCCAATTTGGTTAAAATATTGCAGTTCCATCACTATTATTCTAAAATTAAATTGAATGCGTGCTTTTGAGGGCACGATAAGCTGTTAGTGCCGGATCTCTGTGCTCATGATATAACCAATGTACAAAGAGGTAAATTATAATTATACATTTTGTACACCTCCGGATTTTACACATGTCATTATACAGCTTAATTTTTTTCTAAGTAGGTAGTGTAGGATTTTTCACGTGGAAAATAATAAGCATTGCACAATATTTGTATATTTCTTTGTATACTTTGTTACCTATGCAACACTAGTCTATAATACTATTAAACTAAAATGCAATAAGTAAATAAATAGGTACATCAAGTCCTACATCAACATTTAAACTCATCAATGAAACTGCAGCGTCGAGAACCGGCGTTAGTAATATCCGGCCATATTGGCGCCAAGCTCGAGTGCCACCGGCGCAGTCCAGAAGGTCTATTCTTCAATCCGCAAACGATTATAGATATCGTACCTTTTCTAACTGCTTGTAAAATATATTCAGGTCCCTCTCGTCGCTTCGAAGGTCAAACAAAATTTATAACTAAAGTAAAAAATAATATAAATTGTTGCGCTTTAGTTAGCTAGTGTCACTGAAACAAACGACAACTATGAGGTATCGTTGGAATAGTTGGGTTCGTCGAATATGGCCAAGTATACTCACTTGTCAAGTTTATCCAAATCCAAATATTCGATTCGTGCGAGTGAGACAGAAACGCTTTTTAAATCTGTCAAAATCTAAATATTCACGTATTGCACGCGAGACAGAAATTAATATTAATGGGGGTTAGAAGAGATACGTACGCTTATTATCGTTGATTGAAGAGTGGAAAATAGACCTCCAGGAGCCGCCGACCAGACTTAGCTCCGAATAGCAACACTTCGCGACAGATTAATTACCAGCTCCTGCAGCGTCCGATTACTGCTCACACTGGAACACTGCTCCAACTCATTACTTATTTATACATTCATTTCGGATACCAGTTAAAATTTATAACAATTACTCTGAGCTATTCCAAAATATGTTCAGTGAAATTGCGTTTTCATATAATGTTTTCATATAAAACGTTTACAGCCGTTTATTAATGTTGAAATCAAAGAACTTGTTCAAAGTAAGGTTTACAAACCTTACTTTGAACAAGTACATAAACTACCAGTAGTGTATTTACAGGAGTGATCTTAATATAAAAAAGTAGATAAGCAAACTTTTATTTAGTTTTTTAGCTCCATTGACTGAGTTTAAAGACTGATTGTTTGTTTTTCAAAGTTTTTTTTTTTAAGATTCTCGGTCATTAATTTTACGTTCGCTCGTTATCAAGTTTACAAACACTCGAAGAGGTACATAATGTCTATGTTCTACATTACATATAGATGCAACTTCTACCATAAAATTTGTCTTTGCTAGATGCGAAATTTTGTTGTATCTATCAGTTAACATAAACATAACTTTAACATTTACAAATTTATTAGTGTTATGTTTGTTTTGATTTAAGTTGATTTAAATATTCTCTTGCTGTGTTTGTACACATTAATGGCTAAAATTGCCTAATTCATACATACATTAAGTTTAAGGTCAGTTTAAGTGTCAGGTGTGCGAGTATCTCTCAGGAAATAGAACCCTTATAAACTGTAATAGTATGAGTTTTAGTGTCTAGTTGAATTCCATTTGTGGACTCAAACCTACATACCGTACATCTCCAAAAAAGTGGCAGAGGTACTAATACGTCCTTGCCGTGTAGTGCCGGCTTAGAATGTCGCTATCCCTTACTACCCACGGGTGTCGTAAGAGGCGACTAAGGGTATTGGGGCTTTTTATTGGATTTTTGGGCGATGCGGTTGGAGACCCACCACCAAAAACCTTTATTTTACGATCTTTTCCCCACTCAATTTCCAAAAGTGGCTGAGGAATTTATAATTTCTTAGCTCTGGCTACCCCTTCTAGGGAATTATAGCCGTGAGTATATGTATGTATGTATGTAGGTACTAATACTTTTGAATTACACGTCTCGTTATTGTCACCTGTTGTTTTGAATACCTAAGTTCCGATTCAATTTCGAATATATTAACTACAAATATGTCATTGGCTGGCGTCCGAAGTATGAAGAATAAAAGAGCATGTATGAAAAGATTGATGGATGTAAACGAAGCTAGAGAGGTTTGTCGGGATCGTACGAAGTGGCGATCGATAGTCTCTGCCTACCCCAATGGGAATTAATGGCGTGAGTATATGTATGTATGTATGTAAATATGTCATTAGAAAATACAAATTCGTGAAGGCCCGACTCGGGATCTGAATGACATTTGCAAGATAGGCAGTTTTCCCAACTGAGCTATCACCGTTGTTACATATATGACAGAGCAACGGTAAATTAAAGTTTATTCCATTTTTGTTTCAGTTATTTATCTTAGTATGTTCTTATAAATAAATATGTAATATAAAAGGTTGTTTAATTTACATGTTTCATAATCGTAGTGCCAGTGTTACTAGATATTACCATACAAAGATAAGTATATACATGCATACACATAATCACGCCATGACTTCCCATTTGGGTAGGTAGAGACTATCGATTGCTACTTTGTTCGATCCTCTCGAGCTTCATTTACATTCATACATAATATTTTCATACATGCCCTTTTATTTTTCAGACTTCGCACGATATTATATTTTTCACATTTTCTATTTGATCTAAATGTATCCTCCGTGTTTGTCCTCTAATGAAATTACTATCGATATTGACTATATATACATTTTTTATATTTTTTTCTTCCATCTTGACAATCTTTGTTATAACTTTTACTTTAAATATAAAAAACACAATATTTCTCACTCGCTCACATAAAACATTGAACATTATTTAGTATGTAAACTTAGTAAAATTGATTTATATTCGCAACAATCAATATTCTTACCGACCGTAAGTATTCCACAATTGTTTTTAGTGACAAAAAAAATTGAATTAAGAACATATTTGCTACCACTGTATAAACTTCGTTGCCTCACGGACGATGCTGTGGTTAAGACAAGCCATTCGCTGTACGTGCAAAATTATAAAGCGGCAGAACTTCAAAGGTGAACATTCTTTCTCCGAGCTAACAGAGATATAAGGGGTGTAGCTTACTTTATTCTCGTCCATTTAAAAGTAACAGCCACTTTAGTATGCCAGGTTTAAATAAGAAAAATGAAGTAAACTACTCGGCGCGACGAGTCTATGTACAGTAATAGTGCATAGTAGCTCTATGCATTACTTATAAAGTATTTTATAATCTTTCTGAGTGAAGCAATCATATATTATTATTATTTTATTTTATTTTCTTTGGAAGATTAACAGACCAATACTAACAATATAATACTAATTATGAATACACAATGCCATTTACAAATCTTCACCTGTAAATATACATCACGTAACTGTAAATATAAACATACATCACGGCTATAAATTCTAAAAAAGGGGAAGGCAGAGCTTCAACATAAGAAAATCTTTACTTTTCTGAAAGTTGAGTAGGGAAAACATAAATACATACATATACTCGCGCTATTAGTTCTCATTGAGGTAGGCAGAGACTCTCGATAGCCATTTCGGACGATCCTGGCAAACCTCTCAAATTTCATCTAAATACATCAATCTTTTCCTACATGCTCTTTTATTATTCAAACTACGAACGCCTGCCTTTTTAAAGAACCTTCGCAGCTTGATGAATAATGTGCCCTCTGTCATCGCCCTCTACTGAAAAATGTCCTAAGTCGCGACTCCTCCAGGAAATTTCAGTGCAGTTTTGTGGTATTTTAAGTCGATACTACACAGCTTATATTTTAGAGTTTCAAGTTACCAACATGTCAATTTATTTCTATAGTAAGCTTAAAATTATTTGTGTTTCGTATAAAATCCATTGCTATGCTTTCATATCAAAACGAGTCCGCTAGTTTTTTCTTCATTATTTTAGTAGTGCGAATTATCTAACAGTTTCAATGCGAAAAAATGTTATTAGTTTTGTGTATGAGAAGTTTCCCGAATCTTATTTGTTCGTGTTTTACATTTAGTGTAACAATATACAGAAATCTCATATAGGCAGCATTTGGAAATAACGAACCATGTAGTCATGTAGAAAAGATGTTAAACATATGAACAGAAAATTAGAATAAAAAAAGAAGTTCTGTTTTATTCATTTAACTTTAATAAAGTCTTAAGCACAACACCCCAATTATCAAGAAAGTTTCAAACTTATTATATTTTCTCAGTCAAGTGTTAGAGAAGAAACAATTAGGAGTAACAAAGTGAACAAAGAGCTAGTAAATAGTCTCGCTGGCGACGTTCCAGCATGCAGCTCTTTCTTACGCGACCGCGCCGCTGACCACTCCGCGAGATAAACTAACTACTAACTACCTCGCTATAGCAGTAATTTAGATCAAAAAGAAATTGTCTTTACTTTTTTTGGAGTTGACAACTTGCTATTAGAGCCAAGCAAGAAGGGCGAGACTGTTCATTAATACCTGAAATGTATCAAGCAAATATCAATCAGATGTCAAAGTACCTGGAAAGTATCACAAAAAAGAATTTGTGTATGAGAGACTGGCCAGTTACTATTTTGTAACTATACGTTGATTGTGGCAGCCTTGATAGTTCAATGGGTAGAACACCGCTTATAGTGCAGACCTTGTGCTTAGCCTAGGTGACAGTATATTCAAATAAAACGGCGATAGACCTGCCTTCTTTCATGTGAGTACACTGTCCAAGCAAAACGAGGGTATTCTGAATCTGAAGGATGTCACGTGGTGTTACATTGTTAATACTGCCAACCCCTTCGAGTGCAGAGTTCTTGGTCATAACTAAGCTTGATAACGTTTGATTAGCTGTTCAATAAAATATTTTATTTCAGAACATCGCTTCATCTTTTGTTACTTATACAGATAGCATTCAAATTGAATAACTTAAATTGATTGTTTAAGTTATAAATCTATTCAAAACCTTTTATATAAATCATAAATAGTATGTAGAAAAAAGAAATTTGTATTTAATAAATTTAAAAAACAATAAATTCAGTAATCACTTTTCAATATTCCAATGTACATATAGGTTGCATATATGTTTTTTCATATTGGCTTATTCCAAAATTCATATTTTATGACACGAACGAGTTTGATAATATAATTAATAGCTCTGGAGGAGGAGGTAAACGGATAAAAACATTAAATCCTATATTAAATCTCAATTATTCCCAAAAGCCTTATCAGCATATCTTTAAACCTCTCGACCAAATTTAATTATAATTATAACCAAAATCGTATCCGCATGTGATCATATTTAAATTTTGACGTGTGATGTACGAGATCCGTGAATTTAAATTTATTTTCGACACAAGGGTTTGTTTGTTGATGTTAAATTATGTATATGACGTATTAAAATGTCCGGCCGAGTGGGACGAGCCAGCTTTTATTGTCAGCGGTGAATATGGACAAGAGATCGTGAATAATTAAATTTGTTCGTGTTGATGGCGCAGCAAATCTTTTCCGTGGAATTCTCTGGAGCATTCTCGTATGAGGCTCACTGCTCGTAGCTCGCACAACTGTAGGCAAACAATTGGCTCTCATGCAAAATGCAGGTCGAATTCTTGTTTGTTAAGATACTTCTCAGGTGAAATTCTCCAAACTTTAAGATAGTGAAGTGAACCAACGAATCTTATTTAAAGAAGAATTCAGCTTGGTCCGTTTAAGTAGGTAAGCTGAAGTTTTACTTTTCAGATTGTTTTGCTAATTTACAAATGGACAAGAAATGGTATTAACACCGGATAACTTTCTGTTCGATCGGGTTTTAATCTAATATGACGGGTCTCCAAATTATTCGATATTTAGTTAGAACAATTACTCCACTTCAATTTTACTTTCAATAGTGGGTTAGTCGACAATAAATACACTATTTACAACCTACTCACTGCGCTTAGAATAGGACAAAAAAGTCATTGTTATTAGCTAGTTATTATAATTAAAACTTTGTCGATTCCAAAACAAAAAGTTTACTTCTCCAAAGGGTGTCGAAGGCAGTCTTGAAATACGACAACAATCTCTTAAATAATTAATAAAGGCACGGGCCCCATGCACCTGGCTCTAACACCAAACCCTATTTAGAAAGCACTTATGAAATTCTAATGAAGTTGCAGAAGGTGGAAGTTGTATCAAGAAATAGAAATGTCTAAGTAGGTCAACCTGCGAGAGACCGTTGCATACGTATCGAGAATAAGCGAGGTGTAATTGAAAATAATGTTGGAAACAAAAATGAATACTACGTGTATATGCTTGCTGCTCTCAATATGTTAGGAGTTTTGAGGTAGCAGATATTTTGGTGTAATACCTGTGTAAAGAAAAAAATATTACGCATTTTATAGATTGGTGCATCTATGAAATATTTATAACTGATTTTGTGCATTCATTTGTTTTAGTTTATGTTATTTTATAACTATTATTTTAGGTGTAGTCTGAAGAATAAAAAAAACATCTATGAAAAGATTGATGAATTTCAAGGAAGTTCAAGAGGTTTGCCAGGATCGACAGAATGGTGATCAATAGTATCTGCTTACTCCAATGGGAACTTATGACGCGAGTATATGTATGTATGTTATGAAATGAAATTAATAAATCGTATTTTGGGAATGCAATTCACAATTTAACATTGATTTGCCAGGCAATTTTAAGAAATTCACAGGATTTCGCTTCTATTACCTTTCTTAAAGTACTTGTTATTGCAAAATAAAGTAACTACAGGGACCTAATTCTGTAAATTCACCGAAAGCCACAGTTTCATGTCAGAGCAATGTCTCGGGGAATAGTGCCTCAGGGATGTTTTGTATATGTTAGTTTTCCATTTTGAAGTAACCCTATTCAATATCTATACATATATATCCAGTTTAAGATAAATCAAATTAGAATTATTGCTCATAATACTAAAATAACCTGTTTTAAAACTTGTACTTATTAATTTATTTATTTTCAGCAGGACTTATTTTCATTAGACTTTCACTGGCAGATCTAGTGAAGAGTAATATTTTAAGTCCTTATTTATATCATACAAAATCACTTACTTCCCGTGCGAAACTAGCCGCACTAGTAATTAATATAATTTAATCTATTCAGCATCTTATTGAAATTTAAGCTAGTTTAATTTCATTTAGAACCATTATGTTACATTGTAGACAGTTCGGAAATAGCTTTGTTTGTATTAATTTATGTTTGTTTTCCGAAACATAAATATCGGTACTAGAACATTACGCGTGTATCATCTCTTAATAATGTTCCAAACCTACGCACAAACTTCCAACCCAAACGAACGCCATTTTAACTAATGCAAACGTTTCCACTCGAGTAATGTTCCTACAAAAACAACTTGCAAATGTTATATTTTCAACATTTCGTTGTATACTTTGGGTTCTTTAAGGTTAAAGTTTATCTCTTTTTAATAATTAGTTTAATACAGCAACCGTGATAGCTCTGTGGGTAGAACACCACTTATCGTGCAGACGATGACGGTTCACATCCCGGGTCGGGCCAACACCAATTCGGTGAGGATAAAAATCATGATGAAACCCACATGGCTAAGTTGTTCTTAGCCATGTGACAGCGTAGTCGAACAAAATGGCGATAAGCCTGCTCCCTATTACGTGAGTACACTGTCCTAGCAAAACGTGGGAACTTTGAACACCAGGTAACAATGTCAAGTGATGTTCATAAGAATTAGTACCTCTGCCAACTCCTTCGGGGATATACAGCGTGAATTTTTGAGCTGGGGTTTAGTTTTATTAGCAGAATTATATATAAGTCTCAGAGATAACGAAAATAAATATGGTTTAGAAGCATTGGTTGGTATGTGACCTTTACTTTTGAGTTTTTTACTTATGTAATCCATCACTTTTTGCTTTTCCCCATATTTAACGCCAGTTATCTCAAAAGGAGTAACATAGATCTTAACACTTGTAGACATCGCATGTCATTTTTGACACGACCAAATACTATTCAGCTATGTTGGATAATTGACGATTTGTTCCTTCACCAAATTTACAATACTAGCGATCGGTTGTCCCAGCTAAAGCAATCAAATTCTTCATTTCTATGCCTCACCTCACCTCACCTATAGTCACGGCTGTAAATCTGTAAAAATATAAATGAGTAATTTCTCAATTAGTTTAAAATAATAAATGCGGTGAAAATGACGACATTGTAAAAAAAAGGAATGTTAGGATGGTTTCGGCACAAATAGAGGATAGATGAAAATATATATTTGTGTAGGGAAAATATTGAAAAGTAATAAGTGGTTGGTGGTGGGTCTCGAGCCACATCGCTTAAAAATTAATTAAAAAGCTTAAAATCCTAAGTTGCTTCTTACCCTGAGTTTATACTATTCTATACCGACAGTACACAACTTACAATGATTTGAATATTCTAAATAAATCAACTTACTCATCCAAAGATAAAACCAGAAACCAGTACAGTTATATTCCAATTACTTTTCTCAATTTTATCGGACCCGATGATCTCTGAACGGTCTTATTGTGGTTTATCAGCCATAATTGATAAACGAACTTCTAATTGGGAAAGCTTCCAGCTCTGGTAGACGTGACCCATTCACAGTCATTGAAAGGACTAAATTGGAACCAATTACTTAAAAAAACGGTCTGGTTTATATCAAATTTAATACCGACACAATTGGGGCGTGATTTCGGATTTTCGTAATAATTAGGGACTGCGATTGCTAATAATTCTTGGAATTTATTTTTAATGTGATTCGAGGTTTGCAGATTTTTAGTATTTGAAGCAATGTGTGCAGTTTTTTTTATCAAACGCAAACGTTCAAGCCGTGTATCCCCTAAGAGGTTGACAGAGATACTTCTATTTTTAAACATCAAGTGATCATCATTTTGACAATGTACTCACGTGACAGGGAGCAGGCCTATTGCCGTTTTGTACGAATACACTGTCACATGACCAAGTGCAACTCAGCCATGTGGGTTTTCTCACTACGTTTTCCCTCACCATCAACAACTACGATAAATTAACCACACATATGACTTTAGAACAGACAAATTGGTGTAGGCCCGTCCCGGGATTTGAACCCTCATTGTCAGCACCAAAAGCGCTGTTCTACCAAACAAGCTAACAAGGTACCTATATTTTATAAACAAATATTTTTTTGCATTTTGCTTTCCATCGTCCAAAATAGTTAAGAAAGGGTTGATACTGAAATTCTCACTAATTCTTTTTGAATTTATATATTACTTACTCAATGAAATCATCATCACTATCTGAAATTTTGTATTCAATCTGGCTTGACGGTAAGATGTGATAATTTAAACAACGCTCTATATGCTCTAAAATCTTTGTTACTCAGCGTATTATGCAAGTCATATATCCGCAATGTTATATTTAATATGACGTCACATCGCTGACACTCGGAATTCCGACACAAAGCTAATGCTACCTCATTTGTCAAAATGAGACGAATAGCTAAAGAGCTGTAACGTAACACTAAAGTATGTCAACTCCCGTGTGCTTGGCTGTTGTATTCTGTGTAATTTATTAACTTTAGAAATTCATAACTAATGTATTACAGACTATATTTTTAAATATTTATTTTAAGTTAAATGAGGTATAGTTGTCAATCAGTCAGGGTAAAGGACTCGGTCTCTAGAATAATTATAAAAATATAACAAACATACATACATACATATACTCACGGCTATAAATCCCATAAAGGGGTAACCAGAGCTAGGGAATTAGAAATTCCTCAGCCACTTTTGGAAGTTGCGTGGGGAAAAGATGGTGAAATAAAGGTTTTTGGTGATGGGTCTCCAACCGCATCGCCCAAAAATTCCTTAAAAGCCCCAATACCGTTAGTCGCCTCTTACGTACACCCACCGGAAGAAATGGGGTAGTGCTATTCTAAGCCGGCACTACACAGCACGGCACTATATAAAAATATAAAACTTTTCTAAACACAGTATGGCAGCCTGAAAATTGTATAGCTGGGACGGTTTATGATCAAATGTTGATTAATTTTTGAGCTTAGTTAGGTAATAAAATTTATATTCACTTTCATTTTAAAAACCTGTGAAGATCACATTCCAAAGATTCAAATAAAACGTTTAACGATTGCATACATCGTCCAACAAATATAGTAAGTAAGTATTGTGTTCTCAAATCAGAAAGAATCAACCAGATTTTCAAGTCTGCACCTAAGTTATTTTTATATATTGTAAGGTATTGCTTTTTAGAATAATACGATTATAATCATTGTTTTGTAGTGTTGTTGTATTCCTCGTCAGACGCAAACTTTACTGCAGCCTTACTGCTATTTAGCAAACTGACACGGTTGGTTCATCATAAAAAGTGTTTTGCTAATCTATTTCATTTGTAAATATTAAATCTGTATTTCTAGCTCGAATATAAAGAGCTAATACTAGATGAATGAAAATAGATCCAAAATGCGTAGGTTTTGTAAAAGAGCAATCGACGTCACCGACCCTTTTGTATTTTCCATAAGTAAGTCCTGACATATGGGGCACTTTTAATGTTAATATTAATAGAAATTTAAAATTGTTGACGTATCAAAGTTCGCTATAATGATGTTTAAATAAACACGAGTTAAGAGATATGATTCAAGTCGGCAGGTGTGACGTAGAACTGAGAGATGACGTACTTCCACCCACAGCGTATAGTGTCACTGATACGAAATACCGGTTAAGGGTGATATAATTATTTTATCGCGAATTATACTAGCCAACATAAAAAAATATTCTATGATAATAAAAGTAATTATAATAGTTATCAATAAAGAATATTCTATGATAGTAATAATAAGTAATGCAAAAAATTTACTCTTGGTACTTTAGTTAACAGTTTAATCATGGGGTGAAATTGGGTGCGCTTTTTCTTACATAACTTTTTAACTCCTATCATCGGAGGTCCGAAAATATTTCACATACCATTTAAAGTCATAATATGATATTAATAAAAATAATATGAGCATTAAATGTTATGAAAAAAAAGATCTTGAAAAAAAATATAGTTTTTAAAAGATTCTTGGTTGTAACAGTATTCATACAAAAATTATGATCACTAACTGGTATGAATTCCGTTGGTAGTATTAAACGTTATGTATGAATAAATAAAGTATGAAAAATAAAATTATGAAGAGTGATTATTATGAACACTAATCGTTAGTAAGACGACAAATATGATTTAGAATTTTATGTGAGCCAATAAGGACCCGGTGAAATTATATGAAATTTGTAATTTTAATTACATATCACACATTAGGTTATTTGACAAAGTTTTGAAAACTATCTTACGGTGTTTATTTGTTTATAAGAAACCCTAAAATAATAATACTTTTCTGTCTTTATTTTAGCTATTTTATTAAAAAATCGAAAAATAAAATGTGATATTCAAATGTGCCGCGAAAACGCGACTTTAAGTAATATGGCGGCTGTGGCATGTAGTGACATCAATTCTGCATTATACACCAATAAGCGAAGCGATACACAGTCAGTTTATGCGCAATCTACGTCATTATAGAAATAGCCAAACACCAAAAACATTTTCATGTAAAATGTTGCCAAGACGAGCCCATATGACTCGCTCTGTCAAAAAGTTATCAGATCTCATGTAGAGCCAAGCTTCTAACACTACACGCCCTAACTCTACAAGGCCTAACTTCTCAAACTCTACACCTTAGTCAAAATATGTGGTTTGGCCATTTCGCTACATTCACTTCGGCGTAGGGTGAAAATTTAATTCTCTGTTCATTACTTTTGTGTTATACAATAGTTCTTGTAGTTACGAACGGCCAAGCCACATATTTTGACTAAGGTGTAGAGTTTGAGAAGTTAGGCCTTGTAGAGATTGCCGACCGAAAAGACCGACGTTTTTTTATGATTACACCGGCGCATGACTAAGTGCAACTTAGCCATATGGTTTTCTAAGGATGTTTTCCTCCCCGTTAACAACTGCGATAAATGTACCACAACTATGACTTGAGAAAGGGCAAATTAGTGAAGGCCCGATCCTGGTCATTAAGATGTACCCACTTAGAGGCTTACTTGATCTGTGTAAGAAAGAAAACTATTTCTATGTTGCCCAGGTATACACATACTAACTTACAAGTTTCTAACTTAAATATTAAACACAAATAACGAAATATAGAATACATACATACATATACTCACGGCTATATTTCCCTAGAAGGGGTATCCAGAGCTAAGGAATTATAAATTCCTCAGCCACTTTTGGAAGTTGAGTGGGGAAAAGATGGTAAAAATTAAGGTTTTTAGTGATGGGTCTCCAACCGCATCGCCCAAAAATCCTATAAAAAGCCCCAATACCCTTAGTCGTCTCTTACGACACCCGTGGGTGGAAAGGGGTAGCGACATTCTAAGCCGGCACTACACGGCAAATAGAATAGTAACATCTATAAACGGTCGTTAAAAATAATAAATGTGTGCGAATGCAAAAAAATTGCGTGTGACTCAGCATTGTCTTTGTGAGTTTTACCTCACATCACAACACGTCTATTTATTATCAACTACATCTTCGTATACAATTATTTGTTTCGAAGACTTTTTATTTAATGATTATTTCCGATAAATTTCAGAGAAAGCGATAACCCCAAACCCAGCCACAGAAAGAAAAGGCAAATTTCCGCGTGCTATTCTAAGCCGATACTACACAGCTAAAATAATATAGAATAAAAACCGAACACCTGATGAATAATCTAGCGTAGCTTGTATTACGGTTTTTATCATAATAATATACGAATCTCTTTAACACTACTATTTTTATCGAGCTTCCAATAAATTGGGTATTCAGTGTGGGCCATAAAATGAGAAGCACAAGTACCTTCGTCATAAAATGAATTTATTTATTAAACTTAGTCTAATTCGCGAAAGAGATTCAGCTACTTATGGTTAAATTTCTCGCTTTTATTTATTTTCTTTAGAAGTACACGACTGTAAGGAAGTTTTTAAAATAATTTATTCTTTTATTTGTTTGTATCATATTAAAGAAACTATTTGAGTTTTAAGATGAACTTAGATGTCACGGTCACGGCATATTAATAATAACAAACTTTTACCGTATTTATAACATACATATACTCTCGGCCATGAATTGCAAAAAAGGGGTAGCCAGAACTTCATTTGGAAGTTGATAGGGGACAAGATGGTAGAAATAAACTTGGTGATGGGTCTCCAAACGCATCGTCCAAAAACCACTTAAAACAACCCCATATTCTTAGTTGCCTCTTACGACACCCGTGGTTAGAAAGGGGTTGTGACATTCTAAGCCGGCACTACGCGGCAATTTCTATTTTTATAACTTCTTTTAAAAACCTCCAACACCAAATAATCACGCTATAATCTAAACTCAAGGAAACAATACGTATAAAACGGCGTAAAAGATCAATTTCCTCATAGCAAGCAATAATAATAAAATACACATCTTCCCGCGATGTAATTTTATTCATTCAGATTCAATCTAGAGGAACATGAAACAAAGGTTTTATATCAAATAAACAAGGTTAATTTGACAGCTGTCAGACTGCGAGCTAACTTGTCAACTCATGTTTCAAACTGTCTAAATTGCCTTCGTAATTTTATGCACCGTTTCGTTTGATTCATACCTTTTCGCATAAATATCATTATGTTAATGTTCGCCTTTTGTTATTTTGTATCGATTGGAAAGAGTAATGAAGATGTTAATGATACAAGTCCTGCTGTTCTATTTTACATAGGCAGCAAATTTATGTAATATCGGAGTCTTGTTTTTCTTTAGTTTGCATTGAGTGGGCGACCTAATGATAACATCCTCTCTTATGTAGTCGAGAAATTTCCAATTATTAATGAAATTTATATTTCATTTGTATTTCTTAAACTCTTTTTACCATAAAGGAAAATAGAACAAGAGGAACTATTTATTTGATTGATACGTAGAGCGAGTAAATTCTCCATGCAAAACGAGAGTACTCTGAACCCCAGGTGAGAAAGTCACGTGATCCTAGTATAGACACCAGCTTTCGCCACAAAGCAAAGAATTGTACTTTATATTACTCATACTTTTGTTAAGTCTTTGTGTTTGAGAGACATAAATACATTTTATAAAATAGCTAAAGCAGTTTAAGAAGCCGTTGGATGAGGCCTGTATAAAACCCTGGCTTCCTATTTTTGGGATTTATGGCCGTGAGTATATGTATGTATATGTATCTATGTTATATCATAATACAGTATGTACAGATACAGAATGTAATACTTGATTAAATAAATTTTCTTTCCCATTTGCGAACATTGTTTCTAACCACAAGCGTCGCACAGAAATGTTATGGTAAAAAAAAATTAGGAACAATTTAAATTTGAAACATAGTTGCTACCACTGTATTAACTTCGTTGCCTCACGGACAATGCTGTGGTTAAGACAAACCATTCACTGTACGTGCAAAATTATAAAGAAGCACAACTTCCCAGCTCAATGGTGAATTGTTTTTCTCCGACCTAACAGAGATATAAGAGGTGTAGCTTACTTTATTCTCGTCCATTAAAAAGTAACAGCCACTTTAGTATGCCTGGTTTAAATAAGAAAAATGAAGTAAACTACTCGGCGCAACGAGTCTATGTATTGCAATATTGCATAGTTGCTCGATGTATTAGTTATGAAATATTTTATAATGTTTCTGAGGGACGCAATTATTTACATACATACAAAAATGAGGAAACCAGAGCTTTAGAATTAGAAACTCCTATTATTTCGTAATGTTACATACATAAATATACTCACGGCTATAAATTCCTAGAAGGGGTAGCCAGAGCCAAGGAATTAGAAATTCCTCAGCCACTTTTGGAAAGTTGTGTGGGGAAAAGATGGTAAAATAAAGGTTGTTGGTGATGGGTGTCCAACCGCATCGCCCAAAAATCCCTTTAAAGCCCCCAATACCGTTAGTCGCCTCTTACGTTCACCCACCGGAAGAAATGGGGTAGTGCTATTCTAAGCCGACACTACACAGCAATGTTGAGGGGGAAAATACAATACATACACTCACGCTATTAGTTGCAGAGACTATCGATTGCCACTTCGTACGACCCTGGCAAACCTCTCAAGTTTAATCTACATACATCAATCTTTTCCTACATACTCTTTTATTTCTTAAACTACAAACGCCTGCCTTTTTTAAGAACCTTCGCTATTTGATCCAAATTTGTCCTCCGTCGTCGCCCTCTACTGACATTACCAACCATGTTGGCTCTGTATATCTATTCACCAATCAACTAGTATTTATATTAATTGTATTCATCCATATGCCTAAGCCATGAGCAGGAAAATTATAAAAAAAGGATGTTACTGATGTGTATAAAACAGCATAGCCCAGCAATCACTAAAAATATGGCCTATTAAACGACACCTGCAGGAAGAAATGGTTTTGTGGTATTTTAAATCGACACTACACATCTTATATTTTAAAGTTTCTAGTTACCAACACATCAATTTATTCCTATTGTAAAATTTAAATTATTTGGATTTCATATAAAATGCATTGCTATGCTTTCATTGTTCTAGCGAATGTTTGTAGAAAATATGCATAATGAGTTCCGCTAAATATCATTGTCACTATAATAATGGATTTAAATTTTGGAATATTGCTTTAAAATTACATACAGTTTGTATTGTAACGTTTGGATAAGTTAAAAAAAATATACGGTCGAATTGAGAACACTCCTTGTTTTGAAGTCGGTTAAAAATCCAAAATAACTAAACTGACTAAAATCCACATGCGGCAATTGGAGTTTCATTCGTCAGCCTTGGCACGTACTCGTAGATCATATTTTAAACATTTGAGGTACTATGCGAATAACCACTACTCAAGAAGGCTTTTGACGCTAGTGTAGATAAAGGATATATATTGAGAATACTCACTTGTGAACTAAAATTTCATACATACATATACTCACGGCTATAATTCCCTAGAAGGGTAGCCAGAGCTAAGGAATTATAAATTCCTCAGCCACTTTTGGAAGTTGAGTGGGGTAAAGATTGTAAAATAAAGGTTTTTGGTGATGGGTCTCCAACCGCATCGCCCAAAAATCCAATAAAAATCCCCAATACCCTTAGTCGCCTCTTACGACACCCGTGGGTAGAAAGGGGTAGCGACATTCTACACGGCAAACTAAAATTTCATGCATGATTATTTGAATTCTAAGTAAAGTGATTGTGTAATTGTACTTTGTAAAATAAGTATTGCCGTGTAGTGCCGGCTAAGAATGTCACTACCCCTTTCTACTTACGGGAGCCGTTAGAGGCGACTAATAGCGAGACCCATCACTAACTATACTTTTTTCTATCATCTTGTCCCCTATCAACAACGTCCAAACGTGGCTGAGGAGTTTCTAGCTTCGAAAGCTCTGGCTACCCTTTAGATTTGAATGTTTTTGTTCATGAAAACCTCATGTGGGGATTATTTCTAATAAATAAAGAATAAATAAAGGAAAGAAAAATTTCGACACCGGCGGGAATCGAACCCGCGACCTCGGGTATACGCCTCCGTCGTCGTCGTCGTCGGGGGCGTATACCCGAGGTTGGTTGGTTTAAATATGCACGAAGAAAAATGTATATCTCAAATCTTTAGTGCTTCTGTTTTACCGTTTTACCTTACAAGCCCTAATAGTCTTGTGGAGGAAAAGGGAAGATCTTCCGCCAGGCAGTGGTATGCCTGGGGACCGCGGTCCATTTGTATTGAATTGGAACTTGTATATATAGTAAACATTTTAGAAACTTCGATTGCGCGATGTAGGATTTGTATGGCAAATCTTGATGACAAGTGTGACGTATATTGCTTGGTTACGTGTTGCTGTGGAATGTAATACTTCTTGCACTGTCAGCGTTTCTATGTAGTGCGCGTCAATGTGTACTGACAGCGCGTCGCTACATTGCTCCCTCTCCAACAGGAAATTTCAACTCCATATCTCCGTGCCAGTGTGTGTATGCTCGAAGGCCATGTGTGCCGGAACCTCAATGCTGACTCCAACAGCCACGGTGTGGGTGCCCCGTTGCGTGTCCCATTTCTGCCGTGCTGCGAGTCGTGTCTCTTGAGCCGTGGATTCGAAGCGCTTTGTCTGCAGTCCTTTGATATCCTTTTTCTGCTCGTACTTGTCTGGCCAATCCAAATAACTCCTTGTGCTTAGTAGGACACCATCGTGTTCTGTAGTCGGTGGTCACCAATGTGGAGGAAAAGGGAAGATCTTCCGCCAGGCGGTGGTATGCCTGGGGACCGCGGTCCAACTGTATTAAGTTGGAACTTGTATATATAGTAAACATTTTAGAAACTTCGATTGCGCGATATAGGATTTGTATGGCGAGTCTTGATGACGAGTGTAACGTATATTGCTTGGTTACGTGTTACTGTGGAATGTGATACTTCTTGCACTGTCAGTGTTTCTATGTAGTGCGCGTCAATGTGTACTGACAGCGCGTCGCTACAGTCTAAAGCACAATACCCTCATTATCAAAAAGTTTGATTAAAATAAATGCTTCATAGACACACTTATTATATTTCCCACTCAAGTGTTAGAGAAGAAGGAGCTAGTAAATAGTCTCGCTGGCGACATTCCAGCATGCAGCTCTTTATTACGCGACCGCGCCGCTGACCACTCCGCGAGATAAACTAACTACTAACCACCTCACTATAGCGGTAATTAAGATCACTTGTCTTAACTTTTTTTGGACTTGACAACCTACATATAAGACTCACTATTACTCACAACATTAGTGCTATCAGAAACGCGGAAACTTTCTATCGATAGTTCAAGAGTATCTGGCAAATATCAGTCAGATGTCTAAGTAATTTAAATCTTTTTGTTCATGAAAACCTCATGTGGGGATTATTACTAATAAATAAAGAATAAATAAAGGAAAGAAAAATTTCGACACAGGCGGGATTCGAACCCGCGACCTTCGGGTATACGCCCCCGTCGCTCTTGCCAATTGAGCTACCGTGTCAATGGCTGCCAGCGCGAAATTCTTCTATCCTCTATTTCTTTTACACGTTTTAGTAGTGTTTGCGTTTCCTAACTCCGAATTTTTTACTAATTCGGAAGGCCACTTGTCTATCTTTTCAGATAGAATGCAAATGTTGAAAACGCCTAACTATCACATAATTTAAATCTTTTTGTTCATGAAAACCTCATGTGGGGATTATTACTAATAAATAAAGAATAAATAAAGGAAAGAAAAATTTCGACACAGGCGGGATTCGAACCCGCGACCTCCGGGTATACGCCCCCGTCGCTCTTGCCAATTGAGCTACCGTGTCAATGGCTGCCAGCGCGAAATTCTTCAATCCTTTATTTCTTTTACACGTTTTAGTAGTGTTTGCGTTTCCTACCTCCGAATTTTTTACTATAAATCTAAAATTAATATTCAATAAATACTGCGAGCACTTTTCAATATTCAAATGTAAATATGCCATGCGTTTAAGTTTTCTCATATTGGCTTATTACATAATTCATATTGACGACACGTGCGAGTTTGATAATATAATTAATAGTTCTGCCGGAGGAGGTAAACGGATAAAAACATTAAATCCTACATTAAATCTCAATTATTCCCAAAAGTATCACAATATTTTTAAACATTTCGACCAAATTTAATTATAATTATAAGCAAATTCGTATCCGCGTGGGATCATATTTAAATTTTGACGTGTGATATACGAGATCCGTGAATTTAAATTTATTTTCGACACAAGGGTTTCTTTGTTGATGTTAAATTATGTATATGACGTATTAAAATGTCCGGCCGAGTGGGACGAACCAGCTTTTATTGTCAGCGGTGAATATGGACAAGAGATTGTGAATAATTAAATTTGTTCGTGTTGATGGCGCAGCAAATCTTTTCCGTGGAATTCTCTGGAGCATTCTCGTATGAGGCTCACTGCTCGTAGCTCGCACAACTGTAGGCAAACAATTGGCTCTCATGCAAAATGCAGGTCGAATTCTTGTTTGTTAAGATACTTCTCAGGTGAAATTCTCCAAACTTTAAGATAGTGAAGTGAACCAACGAATCTTATTTAAAGAAGTATTCAGCTTAGTTCGTTAAGGTAGGTAAGCTGAAGTTTTACTTTTCAGATTGTTTTGCTAATTTACAAAAGGACAAGAAATGGTATTAACACCGGATAACTTTCTGTTCGATCGAGTTTTAATCTAATAGAGATATAAAATTGATTCGTGAAAGTTTTACCAAATGAAAACGAAGTTGTTTATTCAGTTGGCAGAGTTATTTAAATATATTTATCAATACTGTTGTTTAGGGTCCGTGATTTAATGATATATTTTATGAAACACATTGTTGGGTCAGTACAATTATTGTATCACACTGAAATATAGAAGTTATATTACATATCGCAATAATTATCGCGTCTTATGTGTGTCCTCAGTGGGGGTCTTTAGCCTGTCTTTGGCAGGGTTTTTGCGGTATACTATTGGCTAAAGACTACTACTGTGATAAGAGGCGAAATATCATCCTAACTCGCCCTTCAAAACACGGAATAATAATATCATTCAAAAATTTCGGAGGCACGGCAATATTCCTACCAAACTGTGTTATTTCGCAAACTGGAATTTATTATTGTACTCCGGAAATCGAGACTCGGATCCGGATGGCGAGCCGAAAGCTCTATCCGCTGGATCACGGCGGCAGTTCATAAGCTGAGGAAATAATATCCGTCTTTGGAGTCCGTTTTTATGAGTTAACTTTAACTAGTGGACCATCCCGGCTTCTTATACACATAACAAAATAAAAATTGTAAACAAACTCGTTTCAGAGAATAACCGAAATTAATAGATAGAAATATAAAAAAAAAGTGTAACAAAATCAGTTTGTTATTTTATATACATTCGTACACATGTGGTAAAAAACGTTTATTTTGAAATTACAACCAGACAAACCAGTTTTAATTATTTAAATAGACGTAATACATGCATACATACATATTTAAACCCATTACATTAGTGAAAGCGCAGGTCTGTTGAAACTGTTGTAAGCGAACGCTTATCTCATCAGAATGCTAGTCCGCCTGCCACTTCCCATTATCCTCATCTCAGACAGAATCCAGTGAAAAGCTAAACTTCTGCTGTTCTTGATGTTTGCACCGGCACTAATTTCACTGGTTTCCAGCGCCGTTTATGAATTATTAATAAAAATGCATGTTTTGCTTCGCTTTCACAAAAATGCTATTTCGTTTGCGCTCCTTCGTAACCCATGTTTGAGTGGAGCATGCTCGTATACAGAGTGGAGATTTATAACCGTGTAATGTTTGCAGCTGCGTTGAGGATTCAATGATAACTTTTTTGTACACCACGCATGACTTATAAAGAATAACATTGAAAACTTTGTATTGTCCTTTATAATTACATACGTACTCACGGCTAAAAATCCCTTACGGGGTAGCCAGAGTTTTGGAATAAAAAATTCCTCAGCCACTTTTGGAAGTTGATTGGGGTAAAGATGATAATAATAAGCTGTGTAGTGTCGGCTTAGAATAGCACTACCCCATTTCTTCCGGTGGATGTACGTAAGAGGCGACTAACGGTATTGGGGCTTTTTAAGGGATTTTTGGGCGATGCGGTTGGAGACCCATCACCAACAACCTTTATTCTACCAACTTTTCCCCACTCAACTTCCAAAAGTGGCTGAGAAATTTCTAATTTCTGAGCTCTGGCTACCCCTTTTAGGGATTTATAGCCGTGAGTATATGTATGTATGTTTGTATGATAATAATAAATGTTTTTGGTGACGGGTCTCCAACCACATCGCCCAAAAATCACTTAATAAGCCCCTATACGATAACCCACGGGTAGAAATGGGGTAGCGTTATTCTAAGCCGACACTACACGTCCTTTATAATTAAAATATTATTATTATGCCTTCACTATATATGTGATATTTGGAACAAACTCTTCACAGTTATCTTAAACATAACATAACATAAACGTTCACGCCGAATATTCCCGAAGGGGTTGGCAGAGGTACTAATACTTCTGAACATCACGTGACTTTGTCACCTGATATATACCAATATCTTGTTGTACCGTAATGTTACCCCGTATACTATATTATTAATAATAACTTTAAGCTTGTTTTAAGTGATTAGATTGCCAATTGTGCTTCTACTTAAGATTGTTAATAGTTTACAATACTAGCTGACCCGACAGACTTCGTACTGTTAAATTTGCTTATTACAAAATTATAGGCGTTTTTCCGGTACTCTTAGTTCAATCAGCCGTGAATATTTTATTGCTCATTTTTTTCCGGGATGTAAAGTATTTGGATCATTATCTTGCATTCTGCCAAATTTCATTCACGCAAATTATGTACTTTAGGAGCCTTTCGCCTCAAACACACAAACAACCGAAACTTAACTACCTAGTTTTTACCTATCCAAGGTTTCTTTGTACAAAATTATTATTTAAAATGAATCACATAAATTAAATTTTAAAAATCAATTGTAAACTTGAAACGAAGCGCCGCGCCGCGCCGCACTGAAAATTTCATAATTCGACACAACCATCAACGTTGTCTGCCCTCACGTGTCTACAATTCGGGTCGCGCACCTCAACATGAGCCCACCCCCATCTCCGCCGTCGCCGCCACGCGCCGCCACTCGCCGCCACTGTCGTGTCGTGCTATACGGACCGACCGACTGACACAACGACGGAACGCAGCCGCCGCCGCCGCCATCTCTGCCCTCGGCATTGTAAATGCATCTTGTGTATTAATATTAACATAAAAGTGTTATGATATGTTTATATTCGGAATCCTCATTTCATCAGCTTTAAGTTGATATGCATTTTGGGTCATTTGCACAACGCCATCTATCGGATTTTGGATTCCAACTATCAACATTAGTTCTATATTTAGACTTACGATGTCGTTGCAAGTACTATACTGAATTGCGTAACGTAATATTTTTCTTCTTGAACTCACAAAATTAATCATATCTTTTGATAGAGTGAACCGATTTCGATGAAACAAAAACTAAGTTATATCTCAAGTTACGTATAACTTTTGTATATCAACATTTTCAGCATTGAATTCGTAGATTTTACGTGATGAGCGCACAAACAAACATATAAACAGACAAACAGACAAAAATTGAAAAAATGATTGAAATGGGTTCTGTTACTTATCTGTTCACACGCTGGCTATTTTTTTTTCAATTCCTTCAATGTACAAAAATGACTTTTCTACAGATTTATTATATGTAAGTATATATATATATCGACGATCACCACTTTGTATGAACCTAGAAAATCTCACAAGCTTCATTTACATTCATCCAACTTTTCATACGTGTCCTTTGATTATTGTTCAGACTTCGGACGCCTGCCTTTTTGAGTACAGTTTCTATTTAATCCAAAACAAGTGTCTCCTCCGTGATCGTATTTTACTGATTGCTTACTTACTTCAAATAATACTCGTGAAAAATACAGTTGAAAGGATAAGGTTTATCTCTGTAATAACAGAATTTCAATTTATTGCAATTTATTGGGCAAAGTTCAAAGCAAAATAAAAGCACCAAAATGAAATTTAATCATAGCCATTTTTTATAGTCATAACCTGTGCTTATTAGACAAATATTTGTTTAGTTCTCTACCTACACGGAGAGAAGAAATTCATACATGCATACATACATATGCTCACGGCTATAAATCCCTAGAACCTAGAATTGGAAAATTCCTCAGCCACGTTTGGAAATTTTAGAAGAAATTTAATAAAAAATAATTTTAATAATTTCATCTGAGGCTGATATCAATAAGTTTTAAGTTATAGTGAAATGTTATTTCTCTTATTGAATTAAACAACATGCCACTCACTAATGTACACTAAAAATAATGATTGTTTTTCGTCTTTTAAACCCATCCCTAATTTAATTAAGTATAACTTTGTAATATTAGTGACCCCTTCCAATAGTTCAATGTGTATAACAGGGACAAACCAGTCGGTTTAGTAAAGTGTAACCTCGAGAATGAGGTAAACCGTCAAATCCAGGAGCTTGTAAGCACCTGTGGGAACCATAGGGTATCGTTTTTATAAACCAACACTGGTCATTATTGAAGTCGAGTCTTTGTTAGTATATGCTTTACTTAATAAAACTTTGAATGATCGGTTGGTGTGCCAAATGTCATTTTAAGCGTTCGGGTTTTCAAAATAACTAATTTCCCATTGCCAGTTTTCAATAAAATATTCTGAGCAGTGAATTTGAATTGAAACGATCTCAAAAGACCTATATTTTGTTCTTTTGATGAACGTTAAAATAACCTTGCCATCTGCGGTTCTGTATACCACTTCGTTCTCAAAGCAACTTTTCAATTTCTTCCGTTTTCGTTTTCTTTCAAGCTGCTAGCCATGCGATGCTTTGAAAGTTTCGTTTTGAATGTGTAGCGTGCCCTCCGAGCACTGTTTGCTGTCTGACAACTTCAACATTGAAACAAGCATTTGCGAACTTAAACTTTTAAAGGAATAAGTGGAGAGCGGATATTTTTATGTTCATGTTATGGATTGCTTATTTGTTTTGGTTTAAACGTTTAAGTATCAATTTTACTCATTTAATTACTTTACGGATAACAATTGAAGTTTAGTGTGTAGTGTTGCTGTGTAGTGTCGGCTTAGAATAGCACTACCCCATTTCTTCCGTTGTGTGTACGTAAAAGGCGACTAACGGTATTGGGGCTTTAAGGGATTTTTGGGGGACGCGGTTGGAGACCCATAACAACAACCTTTATTTCACCAACTTTTCCCCACGCAACTTTCAAAAATGGCTGAGGAATTTCTAATTCCTTAGCTCTGGCTACCCCTTCTAGGGATTTATAGCCGTGAGTATTTGTATGCATGTATATGTATGTTTCAGTAGCTGCTGTACCTATAAGATCCAGGTTTATTTTCTCTATGCATACAAAATTTAACAAATTTATTATAAAAACATTAAATTAAC
Source organism: Bedellia somnulentella (assembly GCA_963576735.1). Lineage (NCBI taxonomy): Eukaryota > Metazoa > Arthropoda > Insecta > Lepidoptera > Bedelliidae > Bedellia > Bedellia somnulentella. The sequence continues at coordinate 7,009,064 of OY755178.1, forward strand.
AATATTTACATATGGTTTATCAGTTTGTCAGTCATTATAATTACTGTCTTAATCGTATTAATATTAAGCATATTTTCTTTGAAGGTATTTTGATTTTTTAGTTATTGATATTATTTGCATCCACCCTCCAAATCAACAAATCACCAAATAATTACGCTTAATGGAAAATCACTTAGCTACCTACCTGAACTTACCTACAGAACTCAAAAAAGGAGCCGGAGCCACAAAGTTAGAAATCATACATACATATACTCATGGCTATAAATCACTAAAATGTAGCCAGAGGGAGAGAATTAGTAATTCCTCAGCCGCTTTTGAAAGTTATGTGGTTGAATGCAAATAACATCAATAACTAAAAAATCAGTGTACCTTCAAAGAAAATATATTTAACATTAATAAGATTAATACATTTATTATAATCTGTTTTTCAAACTGATAAACCATACGAAAGATTTTCGGTGAAATTTGATTCGCGCCAAAGTCTTTCGAGCTGGCGGTTTTCGAATTCACGTACTTTCGAGCTGGCGTACCACTCAAATATTTTACGAGCTCGCGTGCGTCGAGCTCGTGACATTCAGTGAAACGTATGACACCCGTACAAAATAATACACACAATGCTCATTAACACCAGTAAACATTATTTGGAACAAAGGATTCTTCAACTACTTTAAGAAGTTTCTACAAAAATGTGGGTTATTTTAAGATGTGTTAGATTTTCACAGTCCACATCCTTTACCAATATTGCCAAAGCGCCAGATCAGTCAATAGTAAACTCCTGCATCGCATCTCTTGTAGTACTATTCCAAACCAACACAATATAGCTTAACTGCTTAGAACGAAGACATTTTTATACAAATAGTTCATTTACCGAGCAGAAACTATGCATAATTAATGTATTCAGTGCGCGCAGAATCTTTGAGCTAATTGGATATGCGAGACACTTTCCGTCAGTTAAAGTCTGGCAAGAAACTTGAAAATGCGATTGTATCTTGTACCAAACACACATATATATTGTTGATAATATGCATCCATACATGCAAATACTCAAAGCTACACCCAGAAACCCAGAGCTTAAAAATTTTAAAAAAATTACAATTTTTTAAGTTGAGTGAGGAAAAGATTAAAAATTAAACGATGGTTTCTCATATGTTTCCAGCAACTTGAAAAGCCCAACACCTTAATTCGCTTCATATGTGAACTCGTTGGAAAGAAATAAGTCAGTGCTGCAATAATAAATTATTTAGTCACATTACATTAGTATTATTGCCTCTCTCTGATTATTTTCCACAGGAAAACACCCAGTAGTGCATTTCTGGTAATTACCTAATTGTTTTAGAAACCTAAAAGTCGAGTTAAAGCTTTGAAAATTTGTTACAGTATCATAATTCTTTAGAAATTTTATCCATATACTGTTGCCCACTAAGTATTTATAATGCTTAATATATAGTAATAATCCCCACATGAGGTTTTCATGAACAAAAAGATTTAAATTATGTGATAGTTAGGCGTTTTCAACATTTGCATTCTATCTGAAAAGGTAGACAAGTGGCCTTTCGAATTAGTAATAATTCGGAGGTAGGAAACGCAAACACTACTTAAACGAGTAAAAGAAATAAAGGATAGAAGAATTTCGCACTGGCAGCCAATTGACACGGTAGCTCAGTTGGCAGAGCGTCGGGGCGTTTACCCGAGGTCGCGGGTTCGATCCCCGCCTGTGTCGAAATTTTTCTTTCCTTTATTTATTCTTTATTTATTAGTAATAATTTCCACATGAGGTTCCATGAACAAAAAGATTTAAATTAGCTTAATATATAGGTAGTTGCTTCAACTATAAACTAAATTACTATAGCGCTTGCTGCTTAGTGTGGGTTAATTTATACACTATAATGAGTGTTTTAAGTAATCAGAGTAAATTCATTTAGTATTAAACCAACGTAAGACTGTCGCTGCTTTGTACGCGTATATTGTTACATGACTCCCCATTCACGATAAAATTTTCTCGAAGGGATGGCAGAATTGAGATTATGGAGTGAATAGCTGTAAACATTACATTTGGTGAAATTTTTAATAAGGAGATGTGGCGCTGCTTACCAAAGCTTCCTAGCTGGCACCTCTGCAAAGGTTTTAACGTAGCCCACCTTTCTATCGAATTAAAAGATTTTATAGTTTTTCATTGTCCACGAGCCCTGGCAGATTATAGTCATCAGTATCAGTATTATGTATAATTTTTCGTAGGCTGTGAATGTGGATGGTACTATTATATTATTATATTCTGTTTTATCCTCCTGTATTTCTAGTTTTTATATAATATTTATATTATTTAAAATAGTATTATTATGAGTACCTAGTATATTAATTTATAACATTGTTTTAATAATATCTACCGGCCGTATCACACGTGTTTTTTACTTATTATCATTATGTTTACCCTAACAGTGTTTATTTTTTGTTGCACATTTATTAAAAATATATTTAGTCTACATTATTTATAAAGCCGTATCTATGTAATACAATGTATTAGTGTGATGCCAGTGCTGTGACTCCACGATGGTACTGACTGAAAATCAGTGTTGGGAGTCAATCGGCTCTCAACGTAGTGCTGAGTCAGTACCAATTCGCTATTGCAGTGGTGCAAAAAATATGTTTAAGTTTTTGTTAATTGCTTAAAATGTTGTTATTTTTATTGTGTTAGTTTTTAGTTTACTTTTATATTTAACTTTGTAATTTTATTAATTTTATATGTTTTTTTTTTGTGCCACAAATGGCGAATAAACATCTTCTTTTCTTTTTCTTTTTTTAAAGCCTTTTTGGGAACCATCTTGTTCGACAGGCTGAAAATTAACAAACCTACGAGATGACTCTAGAAAACAATTGCTCACATGCTTTGGAAGCGATATTGTTCAGCAATTTTTAAGAGAGTGTTATCACCCTTCACGAAGAACAACACCATCACACTCCTATGTCATGATTTGGGCGTGTTTGAAGTTTTTAAGAGCTCTTAAGATCCTTAATTTCATCCTAACGCGCTATTTTGTTGCACTTCAACCGATTTAGAGCCCTGCTGCTCTCGTATAGGCTGACATATCACCAAGTAAAAATTTGGCAACGTATTTCTCATTCTATAACTCGCGTTGTTTTTCCTAACCACGCAGAACCCAAATAAATGATATACACATATAAATTGAAAAACGGAAAGAGCAATGTATTCAATTCGGAATCCGAATCCAAGTCTCCTAATTCGTCATCAGTTTAACAATTTGTCGCATTATTGAATGCAAAACTATGCGATGACAAGAAATACCAATTTATTTTAAATCACATCAGTTTATTTATATAGCTACCTGAAGCAGCGCATTTTTCGTGAATTTATATTTATTTCCATCAAATACGTATTTCCTTCGAATATTGGCTGCAGCTTAAAGAAGCTCAGTGAACCGTAATAAATAAAGGTGTGGGCAGAATACCTTTGAATAGGATATATAAAATAAACCCCGCAACCTAATGTTTAGTTATTACCGTCTATTAAATAATAATACTTTAGTGATTTTAATTCCTCAGAATAAAAATGAATATCAAGGCGCACGATGATGGTTGGTTTAACTGCAATTAAACATCTTTATCAGTTGTGTAATGTTGGCTTAGAATAGCACTACCACATTTGTTCCGGTGGTTGTACGTAAGAGGCGACTAACGGTATTGGCACTTTTAAGTGATTTTTTGGCGATGCGGTTGGAGACCCATTACCAACAACCTTTATTTTATCATCTTTTCCCCACACAACTTTCCGAAAGTGGCTGAGGTATTTCTAATTCCTTAGCTCTGGCTACCCCTTCTAGGGATTTATAGCAGTGAGGAATATGTATGTATGTATGTAAACATCTTTCTCTTTTTAGGCTACGCCTAGTGTAAGGACTACCAATATCATCAATAGTATAAACACGGTTAAATGTTGCACTCTACCTACTCTGTGAACTATATAACACTGTAATTGTGCAATTGGAATTTAATAAAATTATTTTATTTAATTAATTTAATTTATTAAGAGCGATTAGTAAATGCCACAAAATCTCAATTCAATCATAATATCGAGATATTTCTGTCATATGGTTTAGATCAGATTCAGTTTCATTCACTCAGATTATTCAAGTTTTGCTTGGGCAGTGCACTTACAGGATAGGGAGCAGGCATATTGCCCTTTTATAAAAATCCACTATTACATGACTTAAAACAAATCAAGCATGTCGGTTTCTTCACGATGTTATCCCTCACCACTGATCGCACATATGACTAAAGGAAAACACATTGGTTTAGAGAAGTGGTGGTTATCCCAATGAGCTATTAAGGTTTTTCATACAACGCAACATATCTTTTCGAAAATGCCAAAGCTGAAATAATTATAAAAAAATAATTTTAAATCACATTGTGCGGGACATTAAATTTACTATTACTATAACCTTTTTTTATGACACAAAAGAATACCCAAATTAAATATAATAATGAGAATACTTTTTATTCAGTATAACATAAAATAACATGTTTTTGCTCCAAGTGCAATAATCATATTCACGAAAATATTTACTGCATTAGTTTAGGACTTGTAAAGTCGACTAAGAAATTTATTTCTCAATCTATTCCAGGGGGTATCTTAGCACACAACTCAGGGTACTGAGAAGTTGTAAGTGATTGATGAACTGTGATTATAATGGCTGTTACTGGTTCATATTAAATTATGGCTGATGTTAAAACTTTTGATTATTAGGAAACTATATATAACCGGAACTTCGGACAAAGCCCTCAGCTATTTTACAAAAGTAAAATAAAATATGTTTAGTGAGAATAAGTGTAGTGGAACAACATATTAAGAAAGACCTCAAGCAGATGATAGATGAGGGCACGTCACTAAGGATATCTTTTAGGAGGGAAATTGGTCCTTGCTTAATAAGTATATATATATATAGGTTGTCTCAGTAAGAGTGCACTTTTCAAAAGTGGAATATTTTTTTTCTTATGCAAGTGGCAACTCTGAAATTTAACAGCTAACACCTCTGTTCATTCCGATTATTAAAAATGAGCGCTTTTTGGAATAAGAACGCGTCATAATTGTGAAAACTCATTACAAAAACAGGGAAAGTTACGCTGAAACCGCTCGCAAACTTTGCAAACACCTAATACGATAACCATACAAAAACTAATAAAAAAAATTTAAGAAACTGGGTCGATTATGGATAATAAGAATCCTTTGCGTCAGCGTACTGGTCAGTCTCCTGAAAACATTGCTGCTTTAAACGGGAGTGTCGCTGAAATCCCGAAAACATCAATTCGACTCTGTTCTCAACAACTTCAAATTTCACGTTTAATAGCAAATTTTGACTAAAGATCTCCACCTTCATGCGTTCAAGACTCAGCTAAGTCAGGAACTCGATTAGTAGACCACGAAAAGCGCCGGCAATTCGTTCTCACGAAATTCTGATGTCAACTTGCCACCAAAATCGTGCGATTTAATGCCATGCGGTTATAAATTCTCAGAGTTTTGTGAAATTTCGGGTTTATGCGAATAAACCTGAAACAATTCCTGAGCTCAAATCGGGAATCCAACGCGTTATCCGTGAGATAAAGCAACATATATGTGCAAAAGTTATGAAAAATTTCATGGCCTGTCCTCGGAGCCGTGTAGGTCATTTGCCGGGTATTTTTAATAGGGAACTATATTTTCTATCACCAAAATTTATATTTGTCATCAAATTGTATCACCTAATAAATAAATCTATCACCACGAAATATTTTCGTGCTCAGATAAACAAAAATTGTTCCCAGGTATGAATTTATCAAATTAATGTTAATATATGTGTAAAATAGGAGATCGATAACCAATAAAATTATATTGCATTAAATGAATATAAACTTCGTTCTTATAATAACAGTCTTTTTACTTAAATAATAGCTCTGTGCTCAGAATGGTAGATCTGTCACCAAATAAATCGATTATCGATCACTGACTGCAACTCCTTTTTATTTGATATTTTGTCACCAATACAGTAGTAACATTTTACTTCGTTCAGATATTATATTAATAGTAGTAGTTACCAATTTAAGACATCAATTTATTATTTTAATGAAAAAAATATCAAAGGGGTGGAGACAAATTGGCGCGCTTAAAGAATTGACCAATCTGGCCTCAACGATGGGTAGAAGATAACTAGGTTTAACAATAAATATTAATTTTATTTTAACTTTAATTAAGTGTTTTATCTACTATTCTGCTAGCCATAAGCCAGCTATTTTAAACCAGCGCTGATTGTTCAGTGGTAATTATTTTAAACAATAAATATTGATTATTTTGACTTTAATTGTTTTATTTACTACTCTGCAAAAATTTATTTAAATATAATTGATACTACCAGTGATGATGACAGCCCTAATTTTTTATTTGCACTTAATGCAATTTTCTAGTAACATAATATGATTTATTGGTGATCTCTTTAAATTAGTTTGCTTCAATACTTATTACGACACACCTATTATAATACATACAAAAACATTTTTTTGGTGCTAGACCTTATACCTCAGGATTTTAGGTGAATTATTATGGAACTGATTTTGCATTGTTTGGTGACTACATTTTGGTGACAGATCTACTATTTTGAGGACAAACCCTATTATTTAAGAAACACAAATCTAATTATATTGGTGATAGCTTAAATGATACCCTTTTTAATATACTTGATCGGAACAACAACATTCTTCAACAACATCTTTCCAATACAATAAAAAAAACACAGCTCTGTAATAAAATACTTGTTTTTATTTTAAAATTAAAAAGTGTGCTCTTGCTGAAACTAACTATATAAGTGTCTTTAACACTAAAGGTCGATATTAAACTAGTAATACTTCAACAGGTAAGTCAGCCCCTCACCTGTGCCAACTTTATATTTTTGTAATACTGGCTTTAAATGTCTGGAAACCGGGGCCAAATGTTTTTCTTTTTCATGATATTATTTTATTTGTGTAAGTTGGAATAACATTGGCCCTTAATTAGAACGATAACTCCAATTCCAACTTTACTTTTAATAGTGGGTTAGTGGACGATTTATACACTGCTTACAACCTGCTCACTGCATTTAGAATAGGACAAAAAGTCATTTTTATTAGCTAGTTATTATAATTCAAACTTCGTCGGTTCAAAAACAAAAAGTTTACATCTTCAAAGGGTGGCGAAGGTAGTCTTGAAATACGACAACAATCTCTTAAATAATTAATAAAGGCACGGGCCCCATGCACCTGGCTCTAACACCATACCCCATTTAGAAAGCACTTATGAAATTCTAATGAAGTTGCAAAAGGTGGAAGTTGTATCAAGAAATAGAAATGTCTAAGTAGGTCAACCTGCGAGAGACCGTTGCATACGTATCGAGAATAAGCGAGATGTAATTGAAAATAATGTTAGAAACAAAAATGAATATTACGTGTTTATGCTTGTTGCTCGAAGTGCTCTTTCCACTCAATATGTTAGGAGCTTGAGGCAGCCGACCTTCTGGCGTAATACCAGTGTAAAGAAAGTATATAACGCATTTTAAATATTGGCGCAGCTATTGAATTTATATGGATATAACTGTTTTTGTTTGTGCATTCATTTATTTCAGTTTATGTTATTTTATTTTTTTATGTTATGAATGCTTATATTATAACAAGTACATTGACTGACTGATTGATACCGTATTCTAAACTGTTCGACGTGTGACGTGGAAATGGGGTATGTAAGTTGTGTTGCTACAAATAATGAATTAAACGGAAGCAGCAACTTTTTAAACCTTTTTTATAAAATCGGGCAGAAGATGAGATTTTATAATATGCATATGCATGTAGTTTATAAAAAAGGGATTGAAAAAGGCATTTTATTCCAATTGTACATGTGCAAATACACACTGCATAAAAAATGCATTACACACACTTCCCCATAGTTGAGTTGATACACACAAATAATATACATACATACATACATATACTCACAGCTATAAATCCCTAGAAGGGGTAGCCAGAGCTAAGGAATTAGAAATTCTTCAGCCACTTTTGGAAAGTTGTGGGGGGAAAAGATGGTAAAATAAAGGTTGTTAGTGATGGGTCTCCAACCGCATCGCCCAAAAATCCCTTTAAAGCCCCCAATACCGTTAGTCGCCTCTTACATACACCCACCGGAAGAAATGGGGTAGTTTTATTCTAAGCCGACACTACACAGCAAACAAATAATATACACTCAATTTATTGTGAGCAACCGTGATAGCTCAGTGGGTAGAACACCGGTTATCGGTCGGGCCTACACCAATTTGTTTTTTCTAAAGACATATGTGTGGTTATTTTATCATGGTTGTTAACGGTGAGGGAAAACATCGTGAGGAAACCTACATGTCTGAGTTGTACTTAGTCATGTGACAGTATACGGCGATAGGCCTGCCCCCTATAACGTTAGTACACTGTCCATGCAAGACGTGGGTACTCTGAACATCATGTGACTTTGTCACCTGGTGTTCAGAAGTATAAGTGTCTCTGCCAACCCCTTCGGGGATATTGGGCGTGAACGTTTATGTTATGTTTATGTTTAATTTATTGTAAAACTCTTGTGAAATTCTGTAGTCAAGTCTATATTAGAATATATACATTTTAAATAATTTGATTACTGATACTATTTACGTATACAATTTACAACTTATTAATATAAAATATTTACATTAGATACAAAATTAAAGAATTTAAATAATAGATATATGAGAATAGATTGATATAGTTTGTCTGAAGCAAGAAATACAGAGTATAGTTTTTTCTGGAATTTATTATAACTGTCAAATCACTAACAACCTTTACTTGACAATCTCTTTTCCACTCAATTGCCAAAAGTGGCTGTGGACTCTGGCTAACCCTTCTAGAGATTTATAGCCGTGAGTATATGTATGATAATGCATGTATGCATTACACTTAAAAAACTTTTTCACATTCAATTTTCAAAGAGTTACAGTGCCATTTTCAATTCTAAAGCTCTGGCTTCCTGTTCTTTGGGATTAATAACTGTGTAAGAAGTGAATAAAATGTATGTATTGATATTGGACGAACGTTAATTTGTTATGACGTACTACAAAAATATTTCACTAATGTACATATACAATAATAAAAGGTACAGATATTTTTATAATTTTGTATATGCATCTTTCGAGGAGCTTACGTTTAAAAGACACGAAAATCGATTCTCACAAGTAATGAAAGGTTTAATTGCAGATAGACTATTAAATATTGTTTAAGGGAACAATTTGACACAATGAATTACCTTCTGCTCAACCTTATGCAAATAAATGGCTTAACTATAAAGTGTATACTGTTAATTAATGAAATGAATAAACTAATATTATTCTAGAAATGCAATTTTACAAGACGTATCATATTAAACTTATTATTGATTTTGCAAGGAAGTTTTAAAAAATTACAGGATGTCGTTTCCATTGCGTCTTGGTATTGCAAAATAATGTAACTACAAGGACCTGACTCTGTAAATTCACCGATAGCCACAGTTTCATGTCAGAGCAATGTTTATACAATGTGACTCGGGGAATAGTGCCGCAGGGATGTTTTGTATATGTTAGTTCTACATTTCGAAGTAACCCTATTCAATATCTATACATATAGATCCAGTTTCAGATAAATCAAATTGGAATTATTGCTTATATTATAATACTAAAATAACCTGTTTTAAAACTTATACTTATTACATACATACATATACTCACGGCTATAAATCCCTTAACGGGGTAGCCAGAGCTTTGGAATGAGAAATTCCTCAGCCACTTTTAGAAGTTGATTGGGGTAAGGATGGTAATAACAAATGTTTTGTGTGACGGTTCTCCAACCACATCGCCCAAAAATCACTAAAAAAGCCACTTTACCCTTAGTCGCCTCTTACGATCACCCACGGGTAGAAATGGGGTAGTGATATTCTAAGCCAACACTACACGGAAACATACTTATTAATTATACTCAATAATTAATTTATTTTCAGCAGGATTTATTTTCATTAGATTATTATTATTTTATTATGATCATTATTTTCACTGACAATATTTTAAGTTCTTATTTATATCATACAAAATCACTTACTTTCCGTGCGAAATTAGCCGCACTAGTAATTAATATAATTTAATCTACCTCATTCAGCATCGTATTGAAATTTAAGCGAGTTTAATTTCGTTTAGAACCATTATGTGACATAGTAGACAGTTCGAAAATAGCTTTGTTTGTTATAATTTATGTTTGTTTTCCGAAACATAAATATCGGTACTAGAACATCACGTGTATCATCTCTTAATAATGTTCCGAACCTACGCACAAACTTCCAACCCAAACGAACGCCATTTTAACTAATGCAAACGTTTCCACTCGAGTAATGTTCCTACAAAAACAACTTGCAAATGTTATATTTTCAACATTTCGTTGTATTCTTTGGGTTGTTTAAGGTTAAATTTTATCTTTTTTTAAATAATTAGTTTTACTGACAGTATTTTATAGATTTATGGATTTCAAGAAATTACACGAGCTTTTTTTTGGTACCTCTGCTACTTGTACTTTTGAGTTTTATTCTTATGTAATCCATCAACATGTCACCTTCCGCCAACATTACGCCTAGCATGCAGGCAGGTAAGGGTTCAAATCCCGGGTTGGCCCTATGCATGGTTAACTCATCATGCTGGTAACCAGCATACAAGCAGCTTGTTAACAATGCGGGAAAGCATCGTGATGATACGTTCAAAACGGTAATAGGTTTGCTCCCTATTACGTGAGTACAGTGCCCAAGCAAAACGTGGGGTTTTTGAACACCAGTTGGCAGTGTCACGTGATGTTCAGAAGTGTATTGTTGGTACCTTGGCCACCCTTTTGGGGATATAAGTCGTGAACGTTTGAGTCTTGAGAGACTTTGAGTAATCATAACTTGAGATGCCGACACTACGCATTTGACGATAATTCAAAAAATGCAAATAATTCAACTGACTAAACAAAATCAGAAACCAACACAGTAATATTCTAATTACTTTTCTCAATTTTATCAGACCCGATGATATCTAAACGGTCTTATTGTGGTTTATCAGCCATAATTGATAAACGAACTTCTGATTAGGAAGCTCCCAGTTTTGGTAGGCGTGTTCACCTTTTCACATTCACAGTCACTGAAAGGACTAAATTGGAACCAATTACTTAAAAAAACGGTCTCGTTTATATCGAATTTAATACCGACAAAATTGGAGCGTGATTCCGTTTTATTTTTATGAATGAGGGAAGGGAATTGCTAATATTATATAATAATAATAATATATAATTTTGACAATATATTTTTACTTTGTGACTCGGGGCTCAGGAGTTTTTAGTGTTTGGTGCAATGGGTACAGAAATATTTTATTAAAATTTATTTTCTTTCCAGCATCCAAAAGTAGTTAAGAAATGTTTAATACCGAAACTCTGACCAATCCGTTTAAAATTATGTATAACTTAGTTACACGTGCATCATCAACACTATCTGAAATGTTGAATTCATTCTGGCTTAACGGTAAGATATGATAATTTAAACAACGCTCTATATGCTCTAAAATCTTTGTTACTCAGCGTATTATGCAAGTCATATCCGCAATGTTATATTTAATATGACGTCACATCGCCTGACACTCGGAATTCCGACACAAAGCTAATGCTACCTCATTTGTCAAAATGAGACGAATAGCTAAAGAGCTATAACGTAACACTAAAGTATGTCAACTCCCGTGTGCTTGGCTGTTGTATTATGTGTAATTTATTAACTTTAGAAATTCATAACTAATGTTTTTCGAATGTTTGTTTAAAGTTAAATAAGGTATAATTATCCATATCTCAATCAGTCGAGGCAAAGGACTCGGTCTCAAGAAAAAATATAAAACTTATCTAAACACAAGGCAGTATGGCAAACTAACAGCCTCCAGTAAAATTTAGTTCATAATACTGATTTAATCATACAAAATAATTTGTAGGTAATCATAAAAAAACGTACATTGAAAATTTTATATTTTCCCCTTTTTAGTGAAAATTTTATAGCTGGGACGGTTTATGATCAAATGTTGATTAATTTTTAAGCTTGGTTAGGTTATAAAATTAAATTCACTTTCATTTTCAAAATCTGTTGTTCACATGCTAAAGATTCAAATAAAACGTTAAACGATTGCATACATCGTCCAAAAAATGTGGCAAGTAAGTATTGTTTTTAGACCAGAAAAAATGACAGAGATTTTCAAGTTTACACCTAAGTTTTTTTATATATAGGCATAGCTATTTATATATTAAATAGCGTTGTTGTATTCCTCGTATATATGTATGTATGTAGACACAAACTTTAATGCAGCGTAAAAAATCAGATAATACAGAGTAGACAAAAATAAATGTGCAAACTTACACGGTTGGTTCATCATAATATGTATTTTGCTAATATATTTTATTAGTTAATATTAAATCTATATTCCTACCACTAATCGAAAGAACTAATGCCATCATAGGCGATAAAAATAGATTGAAAAAGCGTAGGTTTTATAAAAGACCAATCAACGTCACCAACTCTTTGGTACTTCCCATTATTTAAACACTTTTAATGTTGATATTAAAAGGAATTTAAAATCATTGACGCATCAAAGTTCACCATAATCATGTTTGAATAAACACGAGTAAAGAGATATGATTCAAGTAGGCAGGTGTGACATAGAACTGAGAGTTGACGTACTTCCACCCACAGCCATTATAGTGTCACTGATACAAAATGCCGGTTAAGAGTGAAATATTTATTTTAACTCAAATTATATTAGCCAAGATACAACCACGAAATGGAACATTGTTCTTTATGTCCTTTATGATGGAGTGAAATTATATCAAATTGACAATATTGTATATGGGTGATATTTATAATGACATAACATAACATAAACGTTCACGCCGAATATCCCCGAAGGGGTTGGCAGAGATACTAATACTTCTGAACATCACGTGACTTTGTTACCTGGTTTTCAGAGCACCTACGTTTTGGGTGGACAAGTGTACTCACGTGATAGGGGGCAGGCCTATCGCCGTTTTGTACGAAATACACTGTCACATGACGAGGTACAACTCAGCCATGTGGGTTTCCTCACGCTGTTTTCCCTCACCGTTAACAACCATGTTAATTAACCACACTTATGTCTTTAGCAGAGACATGTTGGTGTAGGCCCGATCCGGGATTTGAACACTAGTCGTTTGCACGATAGCCGGTATTCTACCCATTGAGCTATCACGGTGATATTTATAGTTTTATTTTATAACTCAAACTCAAACATTCACGACGTATATCGCCAAAAGGTTGGCAGTGGTACTAATACTTCTGCCCATCACCTGACATTGTCACCTGGTGTTCGGAGTAGAGTACCCACGATTTTTTTGGACTCTTGTGATAGGGGGCAGGCCGCCCATGGCCGTTTTTACGATTGCACTGGAGAATGACTAAGTGCAACTTAGCCATATGCGTAAGAAAGAAAAATACTTCTATTTTGCCCAGGAACACACATACTTACTTACAAGTTTCTTACTTAAATACGAAGTATAAAAAACAAAATATAGAATAGTAACATCTGAAACAGTCGTTAAAAATAATAACAGTGTGCGAGTGCAACAAAATTGCGTCTGACTCAGTATTGTCATTGTGATTTTACCTCAGATCACAACATGTCTAAATATTTATTTATTTATTATTAACTACAACTTCGTATAAAGTTAAGAACAAATAAATAGATAAATATTTTTTTCTTGAAGTCCAAGTCCAGCCACGGAAAGAAAAGGTGAATTTCCGCGTGCTATTCTAAGCCGACACTACACAGCTGAAATAATATAAAAAAACGGAGCACCTGAATAATATTAGCGTAGCTTATATCGCGGTTTTTATCATAATAATTTACTAATCTCTTTAATACTACTATTTTTATCGAGTTTCCAATAAATTGGATATTCAGCATGTGCCATAAACTGAGAAGCACAAGTACCTTCGTCATAAAATGAATTATTTATTGAACCTAGTCTAATTCGCGAAAGAGATTCAGCTACTTATGGTTAAATTTCTCAATTTTATTCATTTTGTGTACTCTAAAGAATCTTTTAAAATAATTAAATTTTTTACTAGTTTGTATCACATTAAAGAGACTATTTGAGTTTTAAGATCAAAAATGTGATAAACTTAGATTTCACGGTCAAGGCACATTCATATTTACAAACTTTTACTATATTTATAACATACATATACTCTCGGCCATGAATTGCAAAAAGGGGTAGACAGAGCTTCATTTGGAAGTTGATAAAGATGGTAGAAATAAACTTTGTGATGGGTCTCCAACCGCATCGTCCAAAAACCACTTAAAAAGCCCCATATCCTTAGTCGCCTCTTACGACACCCGTGGTTAGGCAGGGGTTGTGACAATTTAAGCCGGCAGTACACGGCAACTTCTATATTTTCAACTTCTTTTAAAAACCTCCAACACTAAATAATCACTTTGTAATGTAAACTCATGGAATCAATACGTATAAAACGGCGTAAAAGATCAATTTCCTCAAATACACATCTTCCCACGATGTGATTTGTTTAATGCAAATTCAGTCTAGAGGAACATGAAACAAAGGTTTTATATCAAATAAACAAGGTTAATTTGACAGCTGTCAGACTGCGAGCTAACTTGTCAACTCATGTTTCAAATTGTCTAAATTGCCTCCGTAATTTTATACACCGTTTCGTTTGATTCATACCTTTACGCATAAATATGATTATGTTAATGTAGGCCTTTTGTTATTTTGTATCGCTTAGAAAGAGTAATGAAGATGTTTATGATACAAGTCCTGCTGTTCTACTGTGCGTAGGTAGTAAATTGAGTAAGATGGGAGTCTTGTTTTTCTTTGGTTTGCATTGAGTGGGCGACCTAATGATAACATCCTCTCTTATTTAGTAGAGAAATTTCCAATCATTAAATAGAATAAGATGTCGTTTGTATTTCTTAAACTCTTTTCAACTTAAAGGAAAACAGAACTAGGGGAACTGTTTAACTTAAATACGTTGAGTGAAAAATCAAGGAATATTTGAAAAAAAAGCGCAAATGTAAGACTGTATACAGTATCACACTCTACAAATTAGAAAAGGGAATGCAGTTATTTAATTGAAAAATATATTTAAAGTGCATCAAATCAATTAATAATATAATACACCTACAACTTTGTGTTCGTATTAATACAGATAACTATCTCAAAGACTCTAACGATCACGCCGAATATCCCTGAAGGGGTCGGCAGAAGTACTAATACATCTGAATAGGGCATGACAGTTTCACCTAGTAATCAGAGTACACATTTTGAAATTTTGAAAACACTGAATATAACTATAATTTATAAACTGTATAACTGATAATTACCAAGATTTCTTCTGTTATGTATTATCGAAATTTTGTCATATACGTGTATTTTATTGTAATTGTTTGCAAATAATGTTCTATATTTATTTATGTGTATGTGTATTTACTGTCCCTTGTCAAGCTGAAAAGTTCTACATAGTAAAGTGTGATGCCTGTGTTGTCACTCTACCATGGTACTGACTGAAAATCAGTGTTGGGAGTCAAACGATTCACAACGTAATGCTGAGTCAGTACCAATTCGCTGTTGCAGTGGCGCAAAGGACTTAGAATAAGTATAAATTAGTTTGTTTTTGTTAAGTTGTTTGTTTTCTTCTTTTTTTCATATTTAATATTGTGTTAATTTTAAGTTATTTTAATAGTTATTATTTATATTATTAATTTTTGTTTGTATGTTTTTTGTGCCACACATGGCGAATAAACGTTTTTCTTCTTCTTCTTCTTCTTCTAATTTAATTGCAAACGTGACTTTAGGAAAGACCAGTTGGTGTAGGCCCGACCTAGGATTTAAACCCAAGCCTGTCTGCATGACAGGAGGGTGATCTTTCCCATTGAGCTATCACGGTTGATAATATGTATATATAAATATATTTATTGTTATTATTTGTGCTTAAATTGACGCTGACAATAGGTTCATTAGTGTACGTTATTAATATTATTTTGTTCAAATTCAGATCGCTGGATAATCATTATCAAGCGAAATAGGAACAGTAGGTCAATCTTATTTTTGATTAGTATAAAACTACTATGTATAACTTAGCTATAAAAATCAGTCAAGTGATATTTACACTCGCCTTTTTGCGAGATTTTGCGATTCCATTTTGCCACTTCTGACTACCTCTTTTCGGAATTAACAGACGTGAGTATCTGTATGTAGTAAGAGTTATCCCACCAAAAACATTTTGTAAAAAACTAGCCAAGTCTCGATAGAGCTACTTGTTTATCTTTAAAAAGTAATGAAATATCTAAAATAAGTGGAGCCAAGTCTAAGGTTATTTACTACGATTTATTTATTATTATACTTAATTTTACGTGATAGTACAGTACAACAGATAGTATTAAATACGTTCATAGTTTGAAGAACGACTAGCAATAGATAATTAATCATAATATATTCATATATTTTCATCATATATCATCCCATGTTCTTTTAATGTTGTATGCACTTAACATAAATAAAAAAGAAAAAAAAGGGAAAGCCCTATTTTTATAGTAGGTTTACTGTAACAGCAACAGTCTGTATATCAATTGTATTTTTGTAAAGTTAATAATATAATAGTTAGACAGCTTTGAAAGACTGGAGATCTCGTTATACTTTCAATAAATATTAAAGATATAGTTTCAATTTCAACTTGAAACCTTTACGAGTTCTAGATATAAAGGATCCTGACAGTCAGTTGGAGGAATAGATAGCAGACAGTAAAGTTATCCTAGAAATTTTTGTTTCCGGCTCTAGAAACATAAAAAAGTTATGATCAAGTGCGAATGTCATTACTTCGAGATAAATTACTAAAGATACAAGATTCCCTTTTTAACATGCTTTTATTAGCTTCACTAGTATGTATGTACGTAACCGACTCCTTTAAACTCGATTTTAAATTATGCCAATTTAATTCAAAAATTGTACACTTATCGAGAATATTATAATTTCAGATGATTCAGTACTTAAAACGTAAAAAAATCATATAGATAAAAAAGAATAGAAATACACGCTTTTAAAGCAAATTTAACTTAAAGGTGAATTAATAGTTTAAAAAACACTATAAAACACGCTTTTATAAGTGCACTTAAAAGTCAAAAATAAATTACGGGTCGTTCAAGTTGTCTCTATTTCTGGGCTGAAGTGTAAACTATGTGCTTTTAATTATAATATTTGATTGTAAAAGCGTGGGGCGCTGGAAAAGGAAAGATTTTTTGTTTACCTTGCTAAGAAATCAAGTTAAACGATGATTCGGGAACCAGTTTACAGAGATCGGCACTCTAACTAGAGTTGCACCACCACTAGTTGGAGGCTCTATATTAAACAGTCTATTCAAAGTACTAATCAACAGTGGCAAAATGTAGAGTTCTTATTCGTGTATATGTTTACAAGAAAGTTTTTCCTGCTCCAGCGCCCCACGCTTTTACAATCAAATATTATAATTAAAAGCACATAGTTTACACTTCAGCCCAGAAATAGAGACAACTTGAACGACCCGTAATTTATTTTTGACTTTTAAGTGCACTTATAAAAGCGTGTTTTATAGTGTTTTTTAAACTATTAATTTATTTTATGCTTTTTAGTCTCATCCGTCCACGGATAGGTAACCGCCTAGTGGTATTTATCTTGGGCGCTACCGTGCTTCGCAAGGCACGTAAAGCCGTTGGTGCCGGTTGTTATCGTAAGATAGCAGTCGTCAAGCTTTGTCAGAGACCCAAACGGGCGGCTTGATAACATCTAACGGTAAGGTGACCAATAGCCTTACAAACCTCCACCAACCCGGCTGGCCCCCGTGGTGAAATTTGGCTAATATCTTCCTCACGGAAAAGACCCGTGCCCAGCAGTGGAAGGTATTCATAATGAAGTTCCAGTTCAATCTTCCGGCTCCATCATCAGATCAGGTCGATAGTAACATATTATTGTATTCAGACCTTGAAACCTAATCGTGGTCAAAGTTCATTACAAGACCTTTCTAACAAGTCCAAACACGGCTATGATACGATATTTCATCATGGAATGCTAGTGCCTGTCTTCCGGCTTCACCATCAGACCTTGAAACCTAATCATTGTCAACGTTCATTACAGGACCTTTTTAATAAGTCCAAACACGGCTATGATACGATCATCCATCATGAAGTTCTAGTTCATATCTTCCGGCTTCATCATCAGATCAGCTCGACAGTACCATATTATTGTATTGTCATCGAAATCACATACAACTGCCAATTTTCATAACGCTACGACATTAAGAAGATGGTTAAATTAGTTTTCTTAGATTTGATTACATAGTTACATACATACAGATCGACCTAGTAAAAGCGTGTTAAAAATAATCTATACTGTAATAAGATTGTACCGAGGTCAAAACTGTACATTGAAGAAAAAAAAAAAAAGTATTTCATCCATTTTCATCAAAATAAATGTCCTTTGAATTGTTTATCAATAGTAATGACTACTAGATATATAGCTTATCAAAAATAAAATTATAATAAATTTATATTCTGTTTAAGACTCAAAATTTGTAGTTTGTAAATAATAGCACATATGTATCTCAATTTTATTATGAATTATTGGCTGCAATATCTCACACATCCCCAACGGTCAGTGTAAGGGGCACCACCGGGCCGACACCGCAGCGCCAAACTGCTTTTCATACTTACTAAAGATATTCTCATTTTTGAACATAGAAACTTGGTACAAAATGGTTTGTTTCATGATTGATTGAAATATAGTATAACAGATTTTTGACATTTCTGTATTTAGAAATTTGAAACTTCATGCAATTGATTGATATAACATATAACCACTACAAAAAAGAATATATGAAATTCATCTATCAATTATTCATGAACTATAACTAATAAATCCCAAAAAAGGGTAGCCACAGGTTCAGAGATAGTAATTCTTTATGCACTTTTAGAAGTTGAATGGGGAAAAGGTAGTCAACTACATCGCCCTATAATCACTTACAAAATCTTCATCTCCTTCATCCTCAATGTTCTTCATATCTATTAAAACGCCAGCGGGATTATAAATATAAAAAAAAACAGAAGTTAAGATAGTGTTTTGGTATTTTGGATGTAAACCGGATGCAAAAAATGTGGTCCACGCAGACGTAGTCGCGGGCAAAAAGCTAGTACCCTATATACCTAAGTTGAAAATAGTGAAAAAGCGTGGGGCGCTCTGTGCCATATTTTTCGTCTATCCAGCAACCCACGCTTTTCATGATTTTCAGTTTATATTGGGAATTATTTTATTGCTTAGTTAGAACTTAATTTGTTACTCCTCGTAATACACACACTTTACTGTAAGCCGTGTAAGCTTGTTTTCAAACATTTTAGTATTGTTCTATGTAACTTACATTATATTTTAACTAGTAAACATCTCATTTTTTGGGTTTCGTAGTTAAATGGCGATATCGAAACTCCAGCAGCTTCGCCTTGTCTGTCCGTACGTCACAATAATTAATATTCGGAACAATTGAGAATATACAGTTAAAAAATGTATAGTTTTATTGTTGAAAGGAATGAAAAATGTACAGTTTGATTCTATTCTATTCTATAGCTGGATAATTTCTAGAGAGGGATAGCGATAGTAAGATATTTTTTTGTACAGAGAGTTGTCCTAAATTATATTTTTCCCAAGTAAATAGAATGAAAGTTAGAAGCTAGAATAATTTAAATTCTTATCACCCAGGCATACTTTGTTAAGTTTTGTTGATGTTAATGTATGAAAAGCGTTCCGAATGAAAATCTTCCTAAAGTTTCAGCAAAACTTGATTCTATCTACCGTTTTTGACTTATAACACAATTTTAAAAAGCATTTTAATATTAATTATTAGCGACATGATAGTCCAGTGGGTAGAACACCCGCCCGAAAACAGAAGGGCGTGAGTTCCAATCCTGGGACGGGCCTACACCAATTTGTCTTTTCTAAAGTCATATGTGTGGTAAATTTATCATGGTTGTTAACGGTGAGGGAAAACATCGTGAGGAAACCCACATGGCTGAGTTGTACTTAGTCATGTGACAGTGTATCCGTACAAAACGGCGATAGGCCTGCCCCCTATCACGTGAGTACACTGTCTAAGCAAAACGTGGGTACCTTCTTTGGAAACTAGATGGCGCTTGCCATGTGAGTTCAGAAGTATTGTTACCTCTGCCAACCCCTTCGGGGATAAACGGCATGAACGTTTATGTTATGTTATGTTAAAAAGCGTGATATTGTTTCCTTTTTTTACTCCTTACGCTACAATTTCTGCCAAAAAATTTACCATGCTACTTATGATATATTTTGTCTATTCTTATTTTATTTTTTATAGTTTTTAATCAAAATTTTAATCAAATTTTTAGTTGTATCTTTAAGTTATAATATTGTCGATGCTGTGTGCACTGTTGTTGGCATTATAACTGACCAAGACCTTAAATGAATGTTAATGCAATTGGTGTTATAATGCTGTTGGTGTGCCTTGAATAAATAAATAAATAAATATCACTTCACTTAACTAACTATACTAGCTACTATGTAACCTTCAACGGGCAAGTCCGACTTGCTCTGTCCAATTTTTACTTTGCTATATTACAATTTATTTGCTAAAACAGAGGGCACTCTATTCAATGTTCATATTGATACAAGTATGATTGAAAATTCATGTTATTTTTAAGTCAACGACGATCGAAAGTTTATTGTTCTCATGTATGAATGAGCACGTATAAATGGATATTATTGAGTAGGTAGGTGTGACGTACAACTTAGACGTGACGTTCTTCCACCCACGATATAGTGTCAAGCGGACATTGTGCTGGTTAAGCATGGAAAAATGGGGTGAATAATTATAACTAGATATGTATTTCAGCAATGTAGCAAACTGTGTTTTAGGTAAATAACAATTCGATCGAAGATGAGCTTTTTTCCAGCAATGTCTCTTTGTCTTAATTTAGTTACCTACCTTCGTCATGTTTAAATGGGTGACGTAGAATAAAACTGATTAGGGATTTACTTTAGAAGGTAGTTTCTTATCAATATTAGCAGAAAATTTGTTAATGATGAAACTCTGGCTATCTATGATCGGGGTTAGAGCAATAAGTATATTTATTTCATTTGATATCTGATCAGAACAGCACTGTCCCATTTCTCTTCTTAAGTGTTGTGCCATGTGTATTTCAGATGTTGCAATTGGCTTTTGGGCCATACGTTTGTAAAACCAGGACGTAATTATTGCACTATCTTTTGCTTTCTCGTGCCGCTAATGGCTCAGAAACTTTAAGTTCTACTACTAATTCTGGAATCAGTGTTTTTATGATAGTTAAAAACATTAATACACACATATATTCACGAACATAAATCACAAAAAGGGATAGCCAGAGCTTTAAAGCTAGAAACTCCTCAGCCACACTTAGAAGTTGATAGGGAACATAATGGTAGAAATAAAATTTGGTTGTTGTTGTTAGCTGTGTAGTGTCGGCTTAGAATAGCACTACCCCATTTCTTCCGGTGGGTGTACGTAAGAGGCGACTAACGGTATTAGGGTTTTTTAAGGGATTTTTGGGCGATGCGGTTGGAGACCCATCACCAACAACCTTTATTCTACCATCTTTTCCCCACTCAACTTCCAAAAGTGGCTGAGAAATTTCTAATTATCGGCTCTGGCTACCCTTTTTAGGGATTTAAAGCCGTGAGTATATGTATGTATGTATGTAAAATTTGGTTGGTGTGGGGTCTCCAACCGCATCGCCCAAAACCACTTAAAAAACCCCATATCCTTAGTCGCCCCTTACGATCCCATACAGTAGAAAGGAGTAGTAGTCCAAGAGCCCGCGACGGCCAGACCTTCCTGTAATAATAAAAGCTAAAAGTTTTTCTATGTGTGCCTATAGTAAAGGTAAGAACGATCCCCACCCGTGATACCTGGCTAGTGGTGGCTTTGGCAGGTAACAGGTAATAAAGGTGTATACAATTTTATCTTAAATTTATTAATTTATAAAACTTATTTTTTAAATATTTTACTTATAACAATATCAGAACTTACGTCACGCATTACCAGACGCTTTATACTGTTCCAACCCCTTGCCAGACACCCCTAAACTATAATATTTACTTACGTTATGTTTTAAAAGCTGAATTTTATATATGTTAATTGGGGAACTATTAAATGATGTTTCTTTAATAGTCAGACACATTCAAGGGTTCTATCATTCTGCCAGACGCATTGAAATGCGTAGAAAATGTGAGAGCGCGGTGCTGATGTACTAACTGGTGCGAGTGAGACAGACCGTTCGGTTTATTATGATCTTTTACTGAAAATTAGCTGACCTGTATCAAGAAATTGAATTTGATAAATTTATTATAAATTTCTAAAGCAATTTGCATTAAAATATAATTTTATACGAAAATATAATCCCATAAAACACTAAATTTAGATTTTTGTAAGTCCTATGAAGTTTATTATATTTAATTACAGTTCTTTTGAAAGCAAATATTAAAAAAAAATATTTTAGACAATTATTCAATGAGTTTTAAATCAATTATTATCAAATTCTTTAAAATCAAATGTATTATTTAATAATTTTCATAATTGTCATCGTTGTCGTCGATATTTTCATTTTTGTCTTTGCTGCTGCTTCTATATTACAATGTTTACTATTACCACGACTATATAGCAGTTCACTGAATAATACAGGGTAAATGACAGCTGATGCGCAGTAAAAGATCGCAATAAACTGAACGCCTGTCTCACTCGCACCAGTTAGTACATCAGCACCGCGCTCTCACATTTTCTACGCATTTCAATGCGTCTGGCAGAATGATAGAACCCTTGAATGTGTCTGGCTATTAAAGAAACATCATTTGATAGTTCGCCAATTAACATATATAAAATTCTGCTTTTAAAACATAACGTAAGTAAAATTACAAAATATTATAGTTTAGGGGTGTCTGGCAAGGGGTTGGAACAGTATAAAGCGTCTGGTAATGCGTGACGTAAGTTCTGATATTATTATAAGTAAAATATTTAAAAAATAAGTTTTATAAATTAATAAATTTAAGATAAAATTGTATACACCTTTATTACCTGTTACCTGCCAAAGCCACCACTAGCCAGGTATCACGGGTGGGGATCGTTCTTACGAGTACCTTTACTATAGGCACACATAGAAAAACTTTTAGCTTTTATTATTACAGGAAGGTCTGGCCGTCGCGGGCTCTTGCTCTATAGTGATATTCTAAGCCGGCACTACACGGCAAAACCTTTATTTATAGTCAGTTAGCTAGAAAAACGCTTGCAATTGGATATTTATTTGTAAATAATTATATTGTAATAACATCGCACCTCTGTTCAAATAGCGTCACAACTCAAAAAACCAAATTTTTTCGAAAATTCATTAGAAATTTACATTTTCTTTTTTTTTACTGTTTTGCACTTAATATGAAAACTAAAAATTATACTTTTGTTGAAGCTATGAATATGCCAGTTTTTGAGATAACATTTTGATGTTTGGCAAACATAATGGTTTAATAAAATGGATTTAATTTTTTTTGAGTTGTGACACTATTTGAACGGAGGTGCGACATGCATAACAATTAAGGCAAAACAACTTTGGGCTATAATGATGTAATAAATTTTAAACATGCTCGGTGAAAACCCTAGTAATAAGTCGTAGGAGATAAGACCTAGTCTCTTACGACATACAACGACCTCAGCTTCCACTTACAAGATACTGTCACGGCATTTAAGTGACGGAAGGTGACTGCAAAAGATAGCAGGGTAGATAAGATATTTTACTTTTTCAAACAACATTTTAACTTAATCTGTTAGTGATTATAGTATTGATTGTTATTATAATTTTGCAGTCGACTTAGTATCCCATACCAGGACCCTTTTTTTAACCCAAAAACGTTAAATTTTTGGAAAACGAGTAATATGCATTAGGTTTTTTTTATGTTTAATGTAATGCAAAAGCTAGTCCTCCTGTTTAACAATCAACTATTGCATCATCATCACAGCCGATTCTATCTCTCACTTCCCTTCACAATCGGGTTTGAGTCTATTTTAAATAGGGTAATTAGGCCATAGTCCACGTTGCCAGTGGCATAGAACAGCAATGACTACTTAAATTCGTAAATATTATTAGGCAAGATAATCTACCAAAATAGTGTATTTACATAATACATATTGACATATACGCTCAGGGGAAAATATTGTAAAATAAAAGAAATAAAGGAAATTAAGTTGTGTGACTTAGATGATTTTATAATACAGTCATATTTTATAGAGTAGAATGCCTATTAAACTGCTGAGAAACCGGGGCACGAGACTGATAGGTTATCGTCCTGACGCTTCCCGCAAACCCTATCGATGGATGTTGTATACATTGAGGGCATTCACTCCAGTGATGACTATTTATATCCGGAGGCAACACAGCGTCCGGGGATACTAAGTTACTTTCTAGATATAAATATAATGGGAACACATATTTCTAGATGGAATTTTATTGAAGTATCTGAATTCTGGACAGGTTTTTTTTATGAAAATCGAAAAATTTTATAGATTTTACAATAGGTTTTTTATAAACAGCTATGATCCTAATTATGTGTTATTTACATATTAAGAGCTTATTCCATTGCATTTTGTCGTTGCTGAATTCAGAAGTCCTTCGAAGTTACTGCCGCAGACGCTTGTTATTCCACTACACAAATTTCAGTTTTAGCGTTCTGAACGTTATTCCACTAGTCTGAATTCAGATTCTGTGGCTTTCAGACGTCTTCATTCAGACAAATGGAATAAGCTCTTTATTTAGCGCGTTTTTAGAATTGATCACGGAACGAATGAATGGTGAAAAAAAAAAGATGCCTAGCGATGGCTTGCCTAACACATTTACTCACAGTTATAAAAAATCCACTATTATAAGTTAGCTCTAACGACAACCAACGGATCACATTTCATTGAACTTTAAAAAGTACTAACTCACTTATAAAAAGGCATTTACTCTGAACTTATCCATACCAAAGATATTAATTTGTGTGCTTGTTTCATTGCGTTAATTTTTAAATAATGACCTGTTTAATTATGGTTTCTTTTATTAACTGTATAGGTAGCATGAGGAATGTGAGAGCAAGTACATGTAAGAAGTGATATAACTGACAGATCGTTTATTAAAAAACTGTCATTATCTCATTTCTAACGTGACACTCGGGAGCTAGAGGTATGAGTATATGTATGCATGTACATGGATTTTATTAATGAAAACCCTCATTCTATTAACTAATTATACGGGTAGGCAGATATTGTCTCACCTACCAAAATTCTTACAGACTTAAGCATCCGACGTACTCGTAAATCCTCAGTAATTGCACGTCGTGAAATTTATCTTTGGATATATTTTCTTTGCACTTTGACACCACCTTTTATCACGCTAATTATACCTTACTAGGATATATCCGTGACTTTGTTCCGTTCATCTTCAATTTAATCAGATACATTAAAATACATTTGTACTTCTGCCCCAATTTTTAGGCGTATTTTTACAAACAGCTCATGTGATGGTAATATTAATGCATAAGAAAGTAGAGAAACTGAAGGCGATTGTGGATTAAATAGAAAACAGACTAGAAAGTTGAGGCCCGTAATGTAAAAATAGAAATTCACGTTTGAAAAGATTAATTGGTTCGGGAGGTTTGCTTTGATGTTACAAATTGACAAATTGTCTTTGCCTATCCCAATGGGAAGTAAGGCATGCGAAAACCCATGTTTATACGAACTCTCAAAGATGCAAGTCTTAAATAAATATTAACTAAGTCATTGGCCTAACACGGAGTTGTAGTAACTACGTTGTATTCAGGTGACAGTAACGTAAAGGCACTTACGGTAAACAATGGCCCACTCTGCGTGATAACTCGGGCTCGAATGGAGACGCCTTGCTTTTTGCCTTTTAATCTTTTCGCTTTTTCGAGCATTTACTAAGCAGGTCAACACACGTATGAATTATTTGGAGAAACTTACGACTTGTTTTACATTTTTTTGTTTTATTTTTGGTTGGAATAAAAAGGTTGGTAAATGTTTTTCTATCATACGTTTCTTTCTTTTTTTAGTTTTATAGTGCTTTTAGAGTTGTGCAAAAGAAGCTTTGCGGTAAATTTTTCGCATTAACTAGGGTTGGGTAATTAAGGGTTGCGTAATTTTCTCTCATCACTAACGACTCCTATACGTTTTTAATAAATCACTAAGAAATAGTTTAAATTCAAGATTAAAACCAATGTTTCTTGCTCGTGAGGCTGACTTATTTTCCACTGACCTTTCAAGGGTAAAAACACTATTAGTCTTTATATTAAATACACAGCCTTCAAATTGTAACAGTAAGTTATTAAAATGCTAAGTTTCTAATTCAGTAACAAGACCATTTTATTACAAACTCCATATTTTCGTTTCCCGTAATGTTTAAATATCCAGTATACCTTGACTTGAACAATCTGGGTCAGCTTCGTCCTTTGATGTTGAACTCTCGTCTAGCTTTTCTCTTGTCTCGATACAAATAAACTGTGAAATTTGTATTCTTTACTTAAACAAATGCTTTGTTATTATTTCGTTGAGTCATTTTTGATTTTTGTTTGCGCTAATTCTGTTTTGCCAAGGCTTTTGTATGTTTGCAAAATATAGATACTTTAAAAAACAGATTATAACTAGAATGTAAAAAAGAAGAGTGTATTGTTGGACTTCAAAATTATTTTCTTTTCATTACTTTTACTATCGATTTAAAATTTAATTAATTAATTTATTTAACACGTGTAACGAGTGTCTTTAACTCGACCAAGACCGGTGTTATTAACCATTAGGTTCAAGATCCTTTTTTATAAATTTTCCTTCTAAATTTCCAATACTGGTTGAGGAGTTTGTAATTCTGGAACTCTGTTTAATCCACTAATAAAGAAAAATCGAATATTTTCCTTCCTTTATTTATTAGTAATAATCCCTACATGAGGTTTTCATGAACAAAACATTCTAATTAACTGCCTAATCCATTTTTGGATTTTAAGTTTATATATGTAATCAAGGCATCAACTTGAATATAATAAAATAAGCTAGGATGTATATTTTCATACTTTGAATTGTATTACAAACAATATTTGCTATTTACATCATCGCAATAAGTTGAACTTGAAAGAAACGCTCAACATTCATATTTAGTAGGATAAGTTACATTGAGAGTCAATGAAGTATAAATACGGACCCAAAAGTTCTTGCGGCAAAAGCTTTTCTCTGTCGGCCAAGTCGGGTGTCACACAATCCCGCCTCTCTTATCTCTTTTACTAACAAAGCGGCAATCTTACTACATTCTTTTTTCAAAAGTATTTCAAAGCTTCGCCGCTTGAACTTGCTTCTTTTACACGTTCCATTTTCAAATAGAATTTAAAATTATGTTAGCAGTGCTAGGGATCCGAATGGAAAGTAGCAGCTTGCTAAAGTGATTTAATTTAGCGGGTTACTTTGAAAGTTAAATTAATAGGTGTTACAAATTTTGAGTGAATATTGTTACTAGATTATTATTTTTACGAAACTCGCTTTATTAGTGTAAAGTATGGTATATAAAGTTATGTTATAAAGTAAGTATATGGAGTATTTGTTATGAAAGGATGTAGATTGACTTGATTACAACTGTAGTTTTGCTTACGCTTTAAAAATTCATTAGTATGTCTAGTATTCTTGTTAACCTACTCATGATGTTGGTTTAAAACTTATTATTAAAACTCCATATCTTTTTCAGCTAATTGTAGATTTTCGTCAAAATGAAAGCTTTTGTCTGACCTTTACAAAGGCTTCGTGTTTCCAATGGTAATTATAATAAATTAAAACACTGAAACTTACTTGCTGTGTAGTGTCGGCTAAGAATAGCACCCATTTCTTCCGGTGGGTGTACGTAAGAGGCGACTAACGGTATTGGGGCTTTTAAGGGATTTTTGGGCGATGCGGTTGGAGACCCATCACCAACAACCTTTATTTCACCATCTTTTCCCCACGCAACTTCCAAAGGTGGCTGAGGAATGTCTCATTCCCTAGCTTTGGCTACCCCCTCAAGGGATTTATAGCCGTGAGTATATGTATGTATGTAAAACACTGAAAGGCTAAGAGTCTTTAAAGCTCATTACTATTTAACGTTAAAATTATAATCAATAAGATATTGTGTATTTTATTTGATTTTTTAGCCAGAGTTTTAGTATTAGAAATGCCTTAACCAATTTTGCAATTAAAGTGGGAAGAAGATTGTAAAGTAACGACTGTTGGTGATCGCATCGCCCAATTCGCCCAACAATCACTTAAATAATAGTAATTTTACAATTTCCTTAGTCACCTTTTACAACACCCGCGGGAAGAATTGGTTTATTGCTATTTTACGCCGGCAATACACAAAATTCAAGTAGCAATATGATGCATCTACATAGTTTTTTACATAAACATAAACGTTCACGCCGAATATCCCCAAAGGGGTTGGCAGAGGTACTAATACTTCTGAACATCACGTGACTTAGTCACCCGGTGTTCAGAGTACCCACGTTTTGCATGGATAGTGTACTCACGGGATAGGGGGCAGGCCTATAGCCGTTTTGTACGAATACACTGTCACATGAATAAGTACAACTCAGCCATGTGGGTTTCCTTCTTCCTAGTTTTCACAATCCCAGCCAAAAGATGTCAAATGCTGGGCCTACTCCTAATTTAAGGTACTATTTTGATGAAAATTAAATCATAATATAGGTAACAACAACAGGTCAAGATCTCAATTATAATAAATTTGCTCTCTAATTATTTGATTAGAAATGATTTTGGAAAAGGAGATTTTTTCATATTTATTCATTATGTTTTGCATATTTTACAAAATTATAATAATGGTGTTAGTTAAATCATCTAAAAACTATACACTAAATAAAACATTCCATATTGTATATACACGAACTTTTATTTGTAATATTTATTTTATGTTCCCAGTGAAATTAAACAGTTACACAAATAAATAAAGGAAAGAAAAATTTCGACGGGCGGGAATCGCGACCTCGGGTGTAAAATTCGGGCCTGTGTCGAAATTTTTCCTTCCTTTATTTATTCTTTATTTATTAGTATTAATCCCCACATGAGGTTTTTATTAACAAAAAAACATACAAGTTACACAAATTTTAAGGTGAATTTTAATTACATAAACAACAAAATGTCTTTGAGACCACAATTGTTTGATAATTGCTTGGGATCATTACAAAATAATAATTTTACATTTCTATATTGAATCATCATTAATTTTTTCTTGAATACAAAATAAATTGGATGCCTAACTCCTTGGTTTAAAAAACCTCCCATTAAGAAGCCACAATTTAGATCAACCATTACTTTAAAAATTCAGAGGGGAAGCGATGGTGAAATAATAAGATCCGACTTTCACTTAAACATACAAGAAAACAAATGGATGGATAAACTAAATAGTCTCAGCTTAATTATAATGTTTAGATTTTATTTCTTTTTCAGGCAACTAGAAAACAAAAAAAAACTAGTTGACTGCAACGAAAAAGAAAAAGCAGCGTTGCTATGTAATTTTCATGTACATCTAGTATGAATGCATTAATGATTGCAAATATGAAGCATTGTTAACTGTCGATAAGTATGCATTTGACAAAAGTACTATCATTAGACATGATTATGTTGTTTTTACCCCGTTAACTTCTAGCTCTAGTTACAACATCGATTTTGGATTTCAACGTTCTGTAAAATGACGGAGTTTTGCTACTGACGGGCGAAAAAAATCATGTGAAATTATTAATATGTTTAGTAAATTATAATTCGTATGATATACGGTTAATCACTCCTTCTTTTGTACAATTGGTTTCTGTGTGAAATATAAGTTCAATTCTTTCTATTGTATTATATCTCGGATGAAAAGTACTTTTGTTAAAGGGTCGCCAAATTGTTGTAATTGGGAAGTAAGTACACGTAAAATAAAGGATGTTTGGTGATGGTTATCAAGTAAAATTTATCAAGCAATAAATATCTGATTTTTCCTTTCTATCACACATATTAATTGATTATTTACTTATTTTTTTACACTTTTCTCTTTACCGTAAAAAAAACTAAAGTGATATCTTACAAATTATTGCTAATAAATAAAAAAATATTCAATAAGAGTTTTCACTGTTCATTTGATCAAATCCGTAACTTTACCAAACATTACAATCCAAAGTGTAGTGAAGTGAATACATTGTGTCTTGTACAATTGCTCCTTGACGTCGATATTTTGTCCGAGTCAAAGGAGCGGTACGAGGCACAAAGCGAGACCAACCTTCCCCTCACCTTCGCCTCACCCACACCTTCGCCTCACCCACACCGCACAATAATACAACTACAATTCATAGTTTGTCACACAATTATTTTCTTTAGTACCCTCTAAATACGCTTTGTATCAGAAAACATATCAAAATAATCCACTAACTGTGCTTTGGCGAAGAATTTCACAGTTTTTTTTACAAAGTATATTTTATCCAACTTCTCACCCTGTGTTATTGTTTAAATATACTGAGTGTTATTTTACCGCCATAAAATGATATTCCTTTTAAAACATGGGTTAACTACCTAAAAATCACGATCAAAAACGCAAGGAGAATGTCATATACACATCCAAATACATATTACCATTTAAATCATACTGATACATCAGTATATATGGTTTTATATCTACACAATGTATAGTCTATTGTTAAGTATTACAAATTATGTATTCCTAGTAGTATGTTTTGTACAAATAACATTAAGTAGCAGCTAGAAAAACTAATTTAAATCTTTGTGATGATTACTCAGTCGGTTTTCTTTTATCGACTAGGTATGTAACTTATGTTAACTTCCTATCTAATATGGAATACACAGACAACACAATTATTCAGCAGTAATATCTGGCTTAAGCTATACTTAAATTATTAAATTAATTAATCGATGATTATAATTAATTTGGTAATATTTGATAATAATTATATTTCGATAATAATTATAATTATGACAGATATTTTCGACGATTTGGCACGGCTCATGGTAATATCAATAAAGTAAAAAAAATAGGTCCAATGCTTTGCAAGGGTATAAAACCTAAGCACTTACAAAAAAGGTTGTATAATAAATTATATTCATACATGAAATATTTTCCTAGCATTCTATCTAATGATTGTATTTTAAACTAGTGTTCACTTTCTTGGTTTCTGATGAAAGATCACTATCATGTAAATAGTCATCGAAACACTATCATTATTTAAAGTCGTTGTCTCCCAAATTTTAGTAAAACTTACTGCCAAGGTGTTTGTAAAAATTGAATTGACTCTTTTTATAGCTAAGTTGAGAGACATTTTTACCCGACAATTCTAAAGACTAAAACGATTGAGCTTTTTAAAAGCATTTAAAGGCGTTTTAAATGTTAAAATGTAAATAAAATTGATAGCCTACGGAATAATGATGATCGAGTAAAAGAGACGAACCTATTTGAGGAAGGCGTCACAGTTTTTAAACCTATTGTTCATTATTACGTCCCATCAAAGTCTATAGATCGGCAAAGGCACGGTCATGATGTGTATGCTCTTCCGGGAATAAAATCGTGGAAGGAAAGTGACGTAGGTCACAGAGACTATACAAGGTTCACAGTGTTGGCACCTACTAAGTATTAACGTTCTCTAGTGAGGAAAGCGTTACAAGGCACATATTTTAGAAACGATAATCAAATCGTAAAAAGGGTTCATGCAAGTTCTATGAAGTATACTCAAGGATATCGTCGAAACAGTTATAGGAGATTCGCAGTTTAATCTGCCGTACACAATAAGACTGAACCTGTTATTACGATGTAATCCTAATACACTAAAAATACGAGTTACAGTGTCAGTAAGTTTGCATTGTTACTTACATCGAAGCGTAAATCTAACCGTTCATCACAACATTGTCACATTTTTAAAAACATCAGTTTACCAAGTT